>QOCX01005310.1:519-13045 GCA_005959815.1 Sarcophaga bullata | reverse complement strand
TTACCAGCAAAAATGAGGTCAGTCCGATGATCCAGCGTAGGGTCACTTTTGCCAACTATGGTTTCAGTTGGCAATTGAGTAGCAGAGACCGCTCTCGTACGACGAAACTTATTCTTCACAAGTCGCTCAACAACGCGATTCTCGGGATTCTTTACGACATGGACCATTCGCCGAGATGGATATTTCACACTGAGAATAGCGGAAGTCGTTGAGAGGATGGCCTTTACTGATTCAAAAAACCAAATGCGGGAAGCCCTATCTTCAATTAGCGTGACCAACTGGCGAACTGGTGCGCAAGAAGCAGAGACGCCTCAAAGGCCAATTAGATAAGTAAGTAATTTTTTTTTAATTTTGCAATGGAATGCTCCAAACAGTATTAACTGGAGATCAGCTCCGAATATAATGAAAGCTGCTTTTATCAATGTCATTACGACTTAATGAAGTACTATCTAGTTATGATTATCCGACTTCTTATTAAAATATGGCATAAAAATTTGTCACATTCGTTTTAAAAAAGGAATAATGCAGCTCACATCTCAATATAAAAAAATCACATACAAAACTATCGCAAATTATTTTAAATTCTTTTGTTTTATGCTTTATTCAGATTAATAACCAACCATTACTGTCGATCATTATATCCATCAATACCAGAAACATCCGTTGAGGAACGACGACACAAAACGTTAGAAAATATGAAAAATATGTACATTTGTATTAACGGAATGTATTTTTAGTATTCATAATTTAAACATACATATGTATACATTTATATGTATGGATGTATGTATATATATGTACACATGTGAACATGCAAAGATATATAAATATCACAGTGATTGCACTATTTTACATTTGTCTCTGGTTCTCACTGTACCTATTTAAATTTTTTTGTTATTGTTTTTTTTTCTTCTTTTTGTATCTCGAATTGTATTTTATTTTCTATTACTGTGTCATATTTTTTTTATATTTTTATGTTTATTTGCCTTTAGTTTAGTTTCGTTTTTTTTTTACTCCTTTTTAGTTTAACAGGGGTGAATAGTCAGAGAGACTATATACTTTATGCTTATGCTTGCACATATGTATGTATATATACAGTGGCGAGCATAAGTTAATGCATAATATTTGCAACATATTTTAAAACCATTATGTAAAAATTTGTAAATAAAATTAATTTTAGCACTATCGTCAAAATATTATTCGCAAAATACTTAATAGGAAAAAAATTTTTAAATCAAATTTGTTTATTTATCTAGGTTTTTCTAGTCTTTTCTGTTTTTAAAGTACCATCTATTTAAAGATTTTGTTTTTGGTTTTTTTTAATTAACGTTTTTAGTATTCAAGTTGTAATGGTGATGAAAACATTTCAAAATTATTTGAAGCTTATTTCTTGCGACCTGTAAATCATTAAAAAAAATAAAATGAAAAAAAATTCAATTGAAGTTTCAAAACACATAGTTCGCTCTAACTGAAGGAGGTTATTTCCTAAAGAAAAATTGGTGGAAAAAGTTATTGTTTGGTCATCTGGACAGTATTTTCAACCATAAAAATCATACGAAAATTTCTGCAAGCACACCAAGATCTTTAAATGCTCTCGTGACGCAACGGCTAATGTGACGAATGTTACGAAGAAATGCAGCCAAAACGCCGAAAGTAGCAGCAAAGGCTATAAACAAGAGTGTGAGTGGATGGACTGCACGATGAGCTTTGCAAAGAATCTACCTAGTTTCAGCAAGAAAACTGGATAATTGCTGCTTAATAACATTTATGCTGTCTTTTATATTTGAAAGAAAATAATTTTTGTTCACATCTTATTCTTAATTAGTTTTTTTTTTTAATCTAATTTAACGTATGCATTGTTTTTTTATTTGAATACAAATATAAAGTTATATACATATGTATATAAAGTGCGAACCCTGGCCTTTCGTCTAATAAGCCAACACACTACCTACTAGATTACGGCGACTTCTCCCCGGTCAGACATCAAAAATGAAATATGAAAAAAAATATTTCTTCGGCGACTTCCTCTCAGCAGATTTCTGTCAAAAACTCTGAGAGTAAATAAAATTGCCATGAAAAGTTTCTCAAAAAAATCTGTCGTTCGGAGTCGACTTTAAACTGTAGGTCCCGCCACTCATGTATAAAATTAGCACACACAACATAAGTGGTGTGAGAAGCTAGGCCGTAATCCTGACTGAAGGGTTGTAATGGCCAATTATGTATGTATGTATATAAAGTGCGATCGGTGTTAGAAAGTTAAAAAGAAGAGCTTTAAATGGAGAATGAACTATTGGTAGTCACTTACATTTCCATTACTTCCAATTGTCTAATCACTTTTTCCTCTTTTACTCTCATCTCGCAACGAGCGATTAAAATTTTGGTTCTAACAAATTATAAAACAATTGAAAGCAAAACAGCTTCTCGTCATAAAATACAATCATGATCGTAGTACAGAGATATCATAGAGTTTATACTTTTGTTAGGCAAAATTCGTTCATTTTAGAATTAAACATTGTCTTATGAGTAAACTTTATTATACTTTTACTCAATACTTAAATCATCGATTCAAAACACCATCCTACAACAAGGCGAGAATGTCAAGATTTTTCTCTAATGCAGATCTTTTGTTTGTTATAAAAGCAGCGCTCTAGAGAAGACTGAATGAATTTTTTCAAAGTTGATATACCACCACTGTCCATTCACCCACAGTAATTTATGCCACATTTAATATTCCAGGCCAAGAAGCATTCTCGAAAGTAAGGCGTTGTCATTCCTATAACTGTCATTCCTATACTATGTTTCAAAAAAATTAAAATTAAAAATTAAATTAAAAAAATATAAAAACTGTAAAGGGTGTCACAAATTATTATTATTATTATTATTATTATTATTATTATTATTATAATTATTGTTTTTATTTTTTATTTTTAATATTTCTTAAACTATGACTATATCGCTGACAATTCTATCTGCTTCTTTTCTGGGAGAGAATTCAATGCCTGTTTTGTAACAAAATTTATGAAAATATTACAAAAAACTTAGTCAGCAGTATGAAAATTAGAATATTTTGTTTCATTTTCAATAAAGTTGAGCATGTAATTTAAAAATTTTAATAAAACATTTGTTATTGTTTCGTTACAAAAGAACAACATAAATAAATTGACTTTGTAATGAAATATGTAAATAGAATATTTTTTTCCAACACTACATTGAAGAGACAAATAACTCTTTAGAAGTAATCCAATCGTTTAAGAAATATTTGAAAATTAGCAGTGGTCTTATAATTTTGGGGCACATTGTATAAAAAACAATTATTTAATCAAAAAACTTTTTCTATATTTTATAAATTCAATTATTGTGAGTGAAATACGCTTCATTTTGTTCCGTAATTATTTGCTATTATCCATGAAATTTTCATTGCAACTGAAGAAAGCTGAATGAGGCAAATGAAGCAAAATTCTTTTCCTATTGCGCGAAGTTTATTGATTCTATTCAATGAATTTTATTGTTTGATTGACTTTGAACACAATTTGGGGAAGAAGCCAATATTTAATTGAACTAAAACATCTATTCGGTTGTTTTTATGAACGTTATCGGTCTATGTTCATTGTAATTATTTTTCTTACAATATTTACATTTTAAAATATAAAAATTTGTATTACAAATGATTAAAGTCTTTTCAGGCACTGTTCTTAAATGTTGAATGGCAAGAATATTATTTGTATATGTAAATAATTTCTGAAATTATTTGAAGCGAAGCGAAGATTTTCCGGTGTTCGTGCCTTTCTGCACATTTTCTTTTTTCTCTTTAGTCTTTAGTCGGTTTCTATATTTAAATTTTCTTTGAATTTCGAAGCAGATTCACTTAAAAAAATAAAATGCCACAAAAACTAACAAAACATATGCAACAAAATATACAAAATTTGTAAATTTAACTGTCTTCGAACTTAAATTTCTTATTTACAAAGAAGTCCAATATACATACATATACAAATTACTAAGCCATCTAATATATAAACTTAAAAATTATTCATGTAATAAAAATCAGATTTTGTGTTTCTTTTATATTCTTTTTTTTTTTTTTTTTTTTTTTTTGAAGCACACGTGTGTTTAGAAGTATTCATATACATACATATATACTTACATACATAAATATATACATACATACATACATTTGTACATGTACACTCTTTCATAAATACATATTTTATTTATCACAATGAGTACATATTTTTTTCCTCTTCTTCAAAGCCACGTATTACGAGTTATTTGAACCGACTTTGATATATGAATACATACATATATGTATGTGGGGGGGATTTAAAATTTTTGAATCATTATCACCTGTCACATGTGCATGAAATGAACTTCTAAATAATTTATGGGAATTTTACATGATTTTAAGCTCTCGAATAAACACACAATCATTATGAAGGATTTTATGGCTTTTATTTATTCACAATATTTTTTCTTAAAAAAAAAAATAAAAATCATATAAATTTCTGCAACATAAGTTTACTCTAGAAAACTCTGTGTTGGAAACTATTTTCACCCCTTAACTTAACTTTTTCTCAAACCACAATAGCAATGGAAATACTCTTGGTTTCATTACAGCTTTTTAAAATAATTAGAAAAAAAAAAAACTAAAAAAAGGTATCAAAAACTAACTCTGACTAAAGCAAATAACAAAAAGAAAAAGGCAGAAAGGGTCTGTTCGTCCTCGTTTAAAAAAAAAAAGGATATAAAACTTAACGTAATCAATTTTTAAAATTAAAAAGAAGAAAGAAAATGGAAAAACAAAATCACAAAAATCACTACTAAATATGGCACATAGGGCTGGGTATGGTATTAATTTAGTAAATGAACCCACAACAAGCACCAATACAGCTACGGAACTTTTACACAACTTTCACTTTAAGGCTCATTCTTTTAACGTTTAAGGACAAATGAACATGAACGAAGGCGACAGCAAAGTGATTCAAGTCAATGGAAAAACAAACACAATAAAATAAACAAGTCGAAAGCAAGGCGCGTGGTACTCATTTTAAAGTTGCGTGCTTTTGTTGCCGGAAGCAAACGAATATTTATGGCAAACAACAGGGTAGAGGAGTGACTTGCACTCACGAAAAAATCTAATCGCATACCTTAAGGACAATGAAAGTTCTTCAATATTGTATCTTCTGATTTCGGTTAAAAATGACAGTCTAATTGGAAAACGTCTTCTATCTCAATAAAGACCACAAAAATGTGAGTAGAGATATGTACACTTTTTAAATTTGAATTAAATGAAAATGGTATTAAATTTTGTTATGATAGTTAATTTATTATTTTAGTTTCTTTAATCCTCAAATATATAAATGAATCTACTTTACATATACTAATTTATTTCACAATCAGAACTATCGTAAAAATTTCAGAATTTTTTGGTGTTCTTGCAATTAATTCAGAACATTATCTCCTTCTTGAAAGCGTATAGCCTTAGTAAACGTCAATTTAAGGTCATATAAACCGATTTGTAAATAAATTTTAACATGTTTTTTTTATTTAGTTCATGCTATATTTCAAGTCTAGTTTTAAAAATGGTCTAAAAATCTCTCTTTTTTTTAATTACTAAACAACGAATGTCATCGAAAATTAACTTAAATTTCTCATGACAATTTACTCGTTGCAAAATGTCATATTTTTCATTTGTTGCAATATTAGCATTTTCAAACTTTACGGTAATTATTACAAAATGTGCTGCTTAAAAACATTTTCTTAAATGTTATGAAATTTTATCACAGTATGATATTTACAAAAAATGCCAGTGTATTTTAAGTGAATAAAAAATTATTATTTTACACTTTCAAATTGTAAAAACCAAAGAAACCGTAGAATAGTAGGTAGTGTGTTGTCTTATTAGACGCGAGGACATGGTTCAAACCCTAGTCCAAACATCTCGAATAGAACGAAATATGAAAAAATATTTCTACCGTAACTTTCTCGCCGTAGTTTCTGGTAAAATCCCTGAGACTAAATAAAATATTCATGAAAAGTTTTTCAAACATCTATCGTTCGTAGTCGACATTGAATTGTAGAACGCGCCACTCATAAAGTTAATGACCTATTATGTATGTTAAATAAGTATGCAAAGTATGCATAGTATCTAGGAAGAAAAACTGTGGGGATATATGTCGGCAGAAACCATTATATTGCAAAGACATTTTCTTAAACCTACAAACTTTTTACTATCGCTGATATGATCATGTTGAAATATCAATGATAATGACATTTTCTCTGCAGCGTGCAAAATGTCGAATGTCCCGAGTTTATGTACGGGTATTAGCCTCTTGGCATAATAAGCCACTCGATATCATTAAATGATCACCCTTATGTTTAATAGTGCCTCGACATCATCGAGGATGCAAGCGATGATTAGCTTAGTGACGTACTTTTTTCATCCAAACTGAATTTTTTATAAAAATTAATTTTTTGTTCGTCGGCAACCAAAACATTATTTCATCGGTTTCTGGTTAAAACGTTTCAGTATAAATTTGAATCAAGATTCGATTTCTTTGCAAATTAAATGTTTTTTCTAAAGATTTGAACACACCTAGAATGGGCTTGTAGGGATCTGGAACATATTATAATAATTTGAATATCGATGATATACAGGTTATGAAATAAAATTATTTTGTCGCAGTTTTATTGACCACTGTAAAATAAATTGCTCATTAAATAAGATTTTAGCCTGCAAATTTAGTTGTAATGGAAATACAATAAATCTTTACACGACAGTAATACAACGGCAGTTTTTCTCTTTGGATTGGTATTTTACATTTTGCTCAGTTTGTTTTTGTGTCTTTTAAACCTTTTAAACCTGTTTGAGGAACATGAAAATTAAAATATCCTTATCGCAACATTATTTGCAACAAATTATTAAAATAATAGATTCCACATGATAAATATATTGGGACAATATGTTCAATTGAAAATGGAATCATTCTACCGCTTCACAGTTTTCTTGTTATAAAATATTAAAAATAATATTCCCTTACTTACCTTTCATTATTATGTAAAAATTTAAATAAAAACACAATCATTTCTACTTCCAATACATTACTTCCAATACAATACAATACAAACAAAATAAAAATAAAATCTGCATAAAACACGTGTTTCGACACAGAAATACTGCACACAACCGTTATAATTCAACACAGGTTTTCTGCTTTTTTTAATTTAATAACAGCTTAACATTTAAACTTTTCCGATTGGGACATATGAGAGATTAAATTATAATAAGAATAACAAAAGTTATAATGTTAGGAACGTTAGTGGACCGTAAAGACACAGTAGTACCCCTTAAATATACAGGAAAATTCGATTTTTAAAAACAAATTTCGAGACCTTCATGAATATGAATATTATTCCCCTCTGAAATTGAGTCATCACCTAAGTTTACTTATCATCTATTAGGAAAGACATCAATAAAATTTATAATTTAAGAAATATTTTCTTGATACAGATTGATTTACATACATACATAATTGGCCATTACAACCCTTCAGTCAGGATTACGACCTAGCTTCTCACACCACTTATGTTGTGTGTGTGTTAATTTTACCCATGAGTGGTTTAACTTCTCTTAATAATATTCAAATATTTTTCAGCGTATTATTACTTCTCACTCAGACACTCATTTGCAAAAGTCCCTCAATAGAATATGGTATACTAAATATGAGAAAATGGCTACACATTGGTGAAAGCCAATGTGTCTGCACTATTTTCAATTAACTGGGACTTTAAAGTCCCAATTGCATGAAGAACGAGTACACCATATTTTCTTAACTCAATATCATAATATCTATGTATGTAATATGTATTGTAAATAGGCATTGTTTAAAGTATTTGGTATTTTGGTACAACATTTGCTTGAGATGAAGCAAAGGAGGGATTCCCATAAAATTAATGAAAAATATTTTAAAATTAACTTTGTTGAAGCGTACTTTCATTTATACGAAAACAAAAAAGCCTGAAAGTCTATTCTGATTACCCCTTTTTCGTTCTAGAATTTTTTGTGACATTTTGAATGTGAACAGTGTGAAATTTATTACTTTAACAAGGCATCANTGTGAACAGTGTGAAATTTATTACTTTAACAAGGCATCAATGATGTTAACCCATCGTTCGTTAAACATACCTTCATACCTCTTGTACCTCCATCCAAATTCTGTCTGTCATTTGGAATTTTCTGTATTTTCCTGCTTTCATATTACAGTAAAAGAAAAAAAAACAAACAAATTTAATAAAATAGTGCAGAATGGAGAGGGCGGTTGGAAGAAGCCTTTGAAAATTCTTTACAAAAGTAATTAAAAATTTCTAAAATAAAATTGTTGTCCTGCATTAAACTTTTTTCTTTACTACCCCATGTTTTATATTAATTTTTTTCTTTTTTCGTTTCAACATTCAACNTTTTATATTAATTTTTTTCTTTTTTCGTTTCAACATTCAACTCTTCTTTCAGTTTCTTTCAGTTTCCTTGCATATTTATTTATTTATGTACCTCTTCTCTTCTTATTGTTTATTATTATTTTTGTTTCCTTTTTTTTGTTCTTTTTTTTTGTTTTTTAATTCTGTGATTATTTAAAAATTAAATTTTATTACTTTGAAATTTACAATCAGTTAGTATGGACCCGTAATTAGATTTAAAAACAATACACATTGTTTAGCATACGGTTGTAAATTTTACATTCTCTTGCTCATACTTAATTTCATTTCAATGTTAACAATTACATTATTTTACTAAATTTATTTTATCTTCAACTTAATTTTTTTTTAATATGTTTAAAAAGTTCTCTAAAAGTTTATATTTTATTTGATTTTATTTAGTCGTTGGCAGAAAATTAAACGAGAACCAATTGATATTATATTCTCCTCCGATATATCATTTAAACACTCTCCTTCAAACATTATCTTATGAGGTTAGAAAATTAGAGTTCTCATCCTAACGGAGGAACAAACTGACAAAAATTTAAAACCTACGTATTTGAGTTGTCAACTCTCTGATAATATTTGTTCTAGTATTCTAGGGACCTCTGAAGATAATCAAGTTGCTGTCTATTACTATACTGAATATGTGAGTTCATTGCTATTAGTAGTCACTACCGAAATAGAGGCAGAGCAAGAGCTTGTGTAGGATCTAATAAAAACTGAAAATTAGGCTGCAGGAAGTAAGTAAGATATACAGCCAACGATGCTTCACTAAGAATTATATTGGCTATTACGCTGAAAGCTGAGAAGCGTAATAACGTCAGTGATATTGATTACAAATCCATTAAACATAGGTTTTCAATAATCATGAGGCAATTGAAGTAATTGATATAAAGACTCCATAAAAAAAATTGTTTTAAATTAATTTAAATTTTTAGAACTTATTTCGAATTTTATGTAATGAATGCAATGAATTATTTTATATAAGGAAGGGAGTTTTAGTATATTTTATCTCCTCTACTAAAATATAATACTTTTTGATTATTTTTTTTTTAGAATATAATCAACACTTGACATTCAAATGTGATTATTTATAAATTTTTAAATACGCTTATGAGCAGACGACGGCACAAGGGAACCTGATAAAATGTGAGTGTCTTGATGAGAGGCATGTATATAACCCAGAGGAGATATGTTAGTAATATTTTCAAGTGTAACCTAATAAAAGTGGAAAATATAGAAAAAATGTACAACGCCAAAACAAAACCCTAAAAACTGCATATTTAACTTGACAAATAGTCTTCAAAAAAATGGAAATAATTTCTCATTGTTATTAATGAGTATCATTGGAAAATAGTGAATCCTAATATAATATTTTTGTGTGTATGATTGAAACTGAAGAAAAGTGACTAAATCTTCTCCTTTAGAGTTGACAAGCAACTAAATGCAATTTTACACTCTTTCTAACGAACATAGTGTGTAAAAAGCCGACGAAGATGTTCGAATACCGGGGGATATTGCAGGCGACGTCTGTTCATAAGTCACTGTAGACCAGTGTTGCAAAACTGAACTTTTGAAATGGTACTAAACTATAACTAAAAAAGTACTTTTTTTGCATCATGCATACATAATTGATCATTATAAACCTTCAATCAGGGTTATGACCTAATTTCTCACACAACTTATTTGGTGTTGGTTAATTTTATACAAGAGTGGTGGGAAAGCGAAGATGTTCGAATACCGGGGGATATTGCAGGCGACGTCTGTTCATAAGTCACTGTAGACCAGTGTTGCAAAACTGAACTTTTGAAATGGTACTAAACTATAACTAAAAAAGTACTTTTTTTGCATCATGCATACATAATTGATCATTATAACCTTCAATCAGGGTTATGACCTAATTTCTCACACAACTTATTTGTGTGTGTTAATTTTATACAAGAGTGGTGGGAAAAGTCGACTCCGAACGACAGATTTTTGAGAAATCAGAGCTTTTGCCAGAGGGAAGCCGCTGGAGAAATATTTTTTCATATTTCGTTTTGATGGAGATGTCTGACATGAGGTTTGAATCGTGAGCTCACGTCTAGTAAACCAACACACCAACATATTTATATTATTATATTATTTAACAACTTCTAAGTATTCCTCACATTCAAGACAAAAACAGCTGATTCGGAACGTAACAAAACGTAAAAGCCCCGTTTAGTCAAACGTCGATGAAACGTAATGGAACATACGTTCGTTTTTAGCACATGAAGAGCAATGTAAATGCTTACTGAAATTACATTACGGTTGGCCAACCGTTTTCATTTCTTTGCGTATTCTAAAAATGAACGTACGTTCCGTGGCTAAAGCCACGTTTCAGGGGCTAAAGCCTAATTCTACCTTTAGCATTACGTTGAACATGTTGCTATTGCATTAATAGTTGAAAGATGCAAGGTTTAATATATATAATAAAATAAAAAGTACTAAAAGTGTCGAGGGGGTTCTGCGCTATTTTTGAAATCTGAAAAAAATACAAATGTACTGAAATTTTCTACACTGCTGTAGATGTTTTTTTTTAGAATTTTCCAATTGGTATTGAGGTGATGGAGATCCATTTATTATTTGTTAGTTGTTAGTTTTGCAAAATATTGTTAATAAAATCAGATTAACTCATGACCTTTAAATAGTCGACATGGATGTGATTTCATTTAACAGAACATGTCTACTAAACACTGCTTATTTTGGAAACGCACTCACGCATCAAATACACAAACCATATTAAAAGACAGACAGCGCACCATGCGTTCTTTTTGTAAAACATTCAAATACACAAACACAATGAAGCGAAGTTTATAATTTTATTTTGCTTTGCTTTTTAAAACTAAAAGACTTTCAACGAAATAATTGTAAACACCACAAAATGAAAACGATATAATAAAAATTAAAAACGAATAAGGCATTTAACATTCCTGGAAATTATATATTTATCTGTTATACAAAATCGAAACTGTTATAATATGCCAGTTATAACAAGTCTGTTTTTTCTTTTTTTTTGCTTACATGTTGTCTCATTTTTGCTCATATTACAAATGGTATTATAAAAATTGTCACCCTTAAAGTAAAACGAAAACAACAACAACATACTTTAAGAAGATAGCAGTTGAATCTAACCAGTCCTAGCGAATTAACAAATATGGCTGCGCAAATAATGGCCGACGGCAACGAAAACTGCCATAATTGTGGATGCAAATGATAAGAAATGTAAAAACAATTCAATTTATCACTGTAATCATATCTTTCCAATTTGATCCCTGTTACTCAAACGGGAAATACAGTATTCCCCGGATATAAGCATACTGGATAGAATAATAGCCCTGAAACCGATGCAATCCTGATTATTGTTTTAAAATATACTGAAACTATTTCAACATATTCATCCACCTTTTAAGCATTCCCTGTTCATAAACGTAAAAACCTGTATTTTATAATCTAAAATTTATATAAAAAAATTTGTTTATTTATTTATTATTTGCTCAAAAATATTTAGAATTGCAATGATATTATTCAATGGCATTGAAATATTTGTTTGTTTAATTCTTGTTTTATAAATGAACTGTTTTTGTTTCTTTAAATTAAAAGTAAATTAATTATTTTTTAACGGAGATTTGTAAAAATGCACTCGATATCTAAAATGTGGGATATCGATACATGCATTCGTCGTTTATAAGCACTGTCCTGCAAGTGTTATATCCAAGGAATACTGTAAATGTATTAATTAAGTGGCAAAAGCAAAAAAAATATATTTTTTTTTCATTATTATTCGCAATATTTTTTTAGTAAAAATTTTTATTTTCATTTTTTAGTCACTTAAACGATGACAGAACATACAATTCTAGTCTTGAATAGAATTAAGTTAGGAGACAAGACTGACGTCTTCTGAAATTGAAATTGAATTAAATTGAATTATTACATCGTACATTGGACGAAGCACGTGATCTAATAGCCTTAAAAACTTTCGTTATAAACACAATACGTATATTGATGTCTTCTGAAACTCCAGTGGGTTATA
>QOCX01005309.1:0-13046 GCA_005959815.1 Sarcophaga bullata | reverse complement strand
GGTAATGTGAACCTATTCACCAGAAACGTAAAGTTTCTGCTGACCGCATTGTCATACAGACACCAGTCGCACCGATAAAGGTTCTAAGCAAGTCGAACAGGAAGTATTTTTAAAGATATTGTGACTCCTCTCCTCTCTTTCCCTCTCTCATCTCCTCTTTCTCCCTTCTTTCTCTTCTCTCTTTCTTCTCTCTCTATCTCTCTCTCTCTCGTATCTCTCTCCTTTTACTTTCTCTTTGAGTTTTTTGAACAAACCACAACACTAAGAACATGAAATTCGTTGTAACGGGACTGAGTAACAGTAGCGAATTGAGTTGTCTGTAGCCTACATACACCCATTAGTAGCAGAAATTCGGTGGTAGCGGTTTAAAGTGATACTGAAGTGAGCGTGTTGTTTAGACCTACGTATAGGATAACGAAGTCGAAACCGTTAGAGAAACACGCTGTCATCGATATCGAAGAGCACTTCTCTCCTATGAGTTTGATTCAACATTAGAATGGGATTGTTTGTGTAACTGAACCGTCTAGATAGCAAAAGCAAGGCGGTTATATTCTACAAGTGGATGCAAATATTCAGAAAACAAGCAGTTGATATTGCGCATAAGCTAGCCACTGATAGATTCAGAAGCTTTCTACAAAACGAGAAAAGGTATTCAGAAGGTATGCTTGTAATATATAGACGGAGATTCTTCTCAAACTTTTACTAGAACAGGCTTTTGCTAATTAATTTGGAAAACATTTCAGTGTTGTATCAGACTGTTATGGAATAGTCTAAGCATAGTTACAGACTGTCAAAGAACACTTGTAAGCAGTTTACATTGTTTTTATCGGCATAATGGCATATTGTATGATCAGGAAATGAAATTATCAGATAGCACACTTGATATTTACGCAGCGTTTTTTGCGTTTTAGAAGAGAGCAAGGCGGCAATTTCCAAGTATTAGATTGAAAGCTAATTGTACTATGAACAGAAAGTTTTTTGGGGCAGCGATGTTGACAGATGTATTCTATCAAACAACTGTAAATGTTGAAGTTTGTACAATAGCTCGAATGGTCTCCGTACTTTAGATTCTCTACAAACCAGTAAGAATAATTATTGGATTGAATTAGCTACATAAACTTCATATAAAATGACGATAAAAGCGTCTACTTTTCAGGACAATTAATGGTTTTTTTAATGCGAAATGCCAATTTGTTGTTTTTTTTTTGAATTTTCCTAACGCTTTGCTATGTAATATGATGTCGAATTTGATGCCAAAGGCAATATCTTGAAATAAAGCATCTTATCAAATGCCTTGGCATTAAATTACGAACAACAGACCTTGATTTATAATCATACACAGTTTTACCAAGTATTTTTCAAATATTTTTTGCAAAATTCTTTTTAAATTTCAACTTTAATTATCGCCAACATTTCGAGTGTGTAAATATTTTAAAGCCTTACAACTAAGTTCTCATAAAATTAGATACACCCACTATAGGCAATAAACATTTCTGACAACGTTACTAACATCAAGTCATAACTGAAACTATACAGTAGAGTAGAGTATACAAAACACAGCCAGAAGCTGATTGCGGGGGAAGTGTTTAAAGGTCGTTGGGTAAATGAATGATGTTTGTTGCATACACATGTTTGGTAACATTTAGTTGATGACGTTTTTTCTTGGTTTTTTTGTTTTTGTAAATCCTGTTGCCTTTGATGATAATAATAACTGTGCTGGTGGTAATAATGATGATGTCATTTTGGCTGTTGGCCATCATTGGCTTTGCTGTTCTTGTTGTTTTGTTGGCTGTGGTCTCCTTTTTATCCATTTATTCCGAAAATAAGGACTAAAAACAAGTAGAAAGAGAAACTGAAAGAGAATGAGGCAAATATGAATTTTTTTTTTAAAAGCCATGACATTAAAGGCTAGTAAAATCGCAGAGAACGTCATATTGGGAAGGTAGATTTAATTACAGGCTGAGTTTAAAATACAGACATTAGAACATGTTGCCATTAGTAGCAGCATGGTATTTGTATTTTTGGTTTTCTTTCCCCTTACTTCACACCTTATCCTAAATTGCTGCTTTTCATTTGGTTCATAAGGCTAGGTCTGTGATAATTACTAAATTGTTGCATTGACACAAACCCTTCCAGTGAGGTTGTCTTTAAACGTTGTTTTAGTTTGCTATTCAAACGAGAGGGCCTGCCGTATTCAACCTCCAGCTTCATGAAATGGAAAAAATAGTAAAAGATGTTTTTTTCTGGACAAAAATACTTTGGAGTTCTAAAACTAAATAAGGCTATACAAGTATAGGGAAATAAGTATTTTCCATGCCACCAATATTCTACTCCTCCACATATTTTTATTTCATGGCTTATTGCTTATTTTATACCACTTTAGATGATGCTGCCAATATGTTTGTAAGTGTCAGCTTATCTGTATTTAATTTCAATGCCTTTCGAATGCATAATGAATGGATAATTTAATTATTAAAATAACTNTAAGTGTCAGCTTATCTGTATTTAATTTCAATGTCTTTCGAATGCATAATGGATGGATAATTTAATTATTAAAATAACTTGTGCTTAATTTGTGTGGGCAGGATAAAATAAATTTTCGATTTCGTTTTTAATTGAATATCATGGTGAAATTTACTTCCAGTTGACATGAAATGCTTAATTTAATGAGTTTTGTAATGCATAAACGGCCTCAATTCATTTTAATTTGAACAATTAATAGACAAATAAAGCAGCACACTAATTAAATTATTATCTTGTCTTTCGCTTGGCTTGATTAATAATTATTGAATTTGAATATGAAATTGAAGTTAACACGAATGCATTAAGAAATTGCTAAAGGCAGAACTATTGTGATGTACTTCTATACCATGATGACGAAATTCTTCAAGTAGATGACATCAATGCATAATTTATTACAGAATCATTAGAAGTTGGACAAATAAATGAAAATGTATTTAAAAAATGTTTAGGGATCAGGCTCATTATCCGAGGACCTCACAGACTTGATGACTTTTTAGCCACTTAGGTTTGGAAATCTTAAAAATATATAAACTTTCCCAAAGTGTTTGAAATATTTGTAGAGATAAATAAATGCCTGCAATTCACTTTTTAAGCTTTATTTCGCGTAAATCTAGTTAGCAGCTCAATAATATAAAATGATCAAATATTTCTACCTGATCTGTCTGTATGTAACCATTGGCGGTTGTAAAGTTGTCTTCTAGGGCTGGCTAACTTGTCCAAGTAAATGACAGACTTCTGGAATTCACACATAAAGCAGTGTGGTCTACTACAACAAGCTCTTGATCTTAACATCTGAACACGGTTCCAAACTGTGAATTGAATTGTTCAGTGAACTGGTACTTAATGGTATCGAGTATCGTGTGGCATGTAGCATTACATGCCAACCAAGTTTAATTCTACCAGCTTGGTTAGAATGCCTCGAAAAAGGTCACTCCAATATGTCTTCAGCATACTATAAATCTTTGGAAAAGTTTAGTTTGGTTTTTAAGTTAAAAATATCTTGTCGGCCTGTATTATTATTGGATGTTCAAATCGGATTTATATTGATAAAGCAACAGATCAAACACAAGGTTGTTTATACTCCTTAAAGTGCATCGCAACGTATAATATTCCCGAACACATACTTTTATCGTATTTAAAAAAACAAATCTGAAATGGACATTAGATAAGCTGTTTTAACATGTTTATGAGACAATTTTATTAGAAAGAGTATGGCAGCCGAACTCAAGGATCTATTTTACCTTGCAGTATAGAAGTTTTTGCCAAATCTTCTTTAGTTGGCTTCTTTAAGAGCAATTGATTAGACTGTTGTGGGCTAGTCATAATAGTATATTAGCTTATTAGTCTCGAGCTCTAGTTTCAACCCCAATTCAATTGGAAAAAATATTTTTATCATCAGTCTTCTTGCAAGAACTGTAAGAGTAAATAAAATTGCCTTGAAAAAGCATTTAGAAAATGTGTTGCCCTTTAAACTGTAAGAGTCGCTACTCATGGATAAAACTAGCACACACAACGTGGGTAGTTTGAAAAGGTAGGTAGGTAGGTACTGTCTAAAAACCTGACCTAATAAGTCAATTAATAAAGAAAGTTCTGGACTATATTGTTCATGTTTTCAGAGTTTGATTGATCTCTCTCTGCCTCCATGCTCCGAAATTTAATGCCTAATTCTAGCAATATGTCAAATTAAACTTATTGTATGTGATATTTTTGTTTAACATTTCAGTTGATAACCTAGCTCATAAAGCTGTGTTTCCTATCATGACACGGCATGATTTTCATGAAGAAATTTATTTCTGAATAAGTCCCTTGCAGCACCCGTTTAGGGGCCTACACTGTAAAGTATGAAATCTTTTCAAGACAAACCAATAACAAAGCATTTTAAATTTTATATTGCAAAAAATTATTTTCTTATAAATCGATTTCATTTACTGTAGTGTTTATTATCACTCTATTGTATTGCACACCCATAGAGTTAATACAACACTTTTCTTGTTTGTTTATTTTTATTTCAAAAGGAAAAACAATCAAAAACTTTCATAATCATTACGAGCTGACTCACTCTTCTCCGATAGAAAGGCACTTGAAAAACAAATAACAGAAAACAAAATGTAAAGAAAATAAAAAACTAAACACGTTTATTTATTTACGCTTTACACAAGACACAAGACAGCTGTCCTGATTTGTTATTTTTATTATTGATTATAAATGGTGACACTTTCTTTAGTAAAAAGACAAACAAAAATTGTTTACATTAACATATTTTTTTTAGCAATTTCTTTGTTTCTTTTGTTGTAAAAAAATAAAAAAAAACCAAAAAGAATTAATTTCTCGTTAAATAAAATAAAAAACAAAGGTTTTGTGATATAATCTGAGATTACATACATAATTGGCCATTACAACCCTTCAGTCAGGATTACGGCCTAGCTTCTCACACCACTATATTGTGTGTGTCAATTTTATAAATGAGTGGTGGGACCTATAGTTTAAATCGACTCCGAACGACAGATTTTTTTGAGAAACTTTTTATGGCAATTTATTTACTCTCAGTAGTTTTTGCCAGAAAATGCTGCGTGCGAGGTTTTTGATGGAATATGAACCTTGGGCGATACGAACCTTGGCCTTTCGTCTAATAAGCCAACACACTACCTGCTAGACTACGGCGACTTCAATCTGAGATTATAAAGCAAAAATGAATGTATATCGGGCATATACTGAGGAGACTTTATAGTGACATCACTAAAGCCATATTACAATGGAGTTCAATGCGTAGATTCGAGGACAAAACCTAAAATCATATTAATTTACTCACTTACTGGACCACGTTGGCGAAAGGGCAACATACTATCTACTAGATAACGTAGTAGGATTATATTAAAAATCTCAATCACCACGTGTCCAACCTCTACCTCTTCTCAATATAGTTTCCCAATTAATTTATAATACAATGTTGTTTAAATGGCCAAGGCCTACTGCTATAAAATTTAAAATATTCAAGTTTTTAACCAAGATTTTTCTTTAAAAACAATTTGTTGAGTAAATTATTTTTCTGTAAGCAAAACTTAATTAAAGAGTAAGTATTGTTATTTAACAATTAATTGTTATTTAACAAAGAACAACAACAACACTACTGTATATCTCTCATAAAACGCAATTAATTTAATGCATTCTTTCAGTTGTTTTTTTATCCGCCTTACGCTCTTATTAAAAACTAATTAAAATTTATTTTTTATTATTATGTTTGTTCAATGACGATTAAGAAAAAAATAAAACTTTTTTCTTCTGTAAACAAATGAAATAATTTAATGTATTAAATTACAATTAATACGTTAAACAAAAAAAAAAGTGGGTTTTAATAAATCTTTGCAATCATTTGAACAAAGTATCTCTCAACCTCTTTTCTCTAGCTATACAGGCTATTTGTCTCTTATTGCAGATCCTAACATGATAGCTGATTCATCTGCAAAGAGCTAGAAACAAAATCCTCTGTTAACTTGTGTTTGAACTCTACTCTAGAGCGTTGACTGACCTTTCTACAATATTCGTTGTAGATTTTCTACATTCCTTTCTACTTGGGATCGTTTTTAAAACTTGCTTTTAAAGTTGGGTTTAGTTAAAGGTAACTTTAGCTAAAGTGAACTTTAAAGTCTCCTTTAACTTCCTTTTGTTATGATAAAATAAAGTTAATTTTTTCTCAAAAATATGACAGTTCGTGGCAATGTCGATAACACTGCTCAATTAAACAAGTTTGACAACAAAGAACTTCTTTTTTTTTGTTGTTGTTGTATTTGCTCATTTCGTTTATATTACAAGTTGTCATATTAAAAATAATGGCTAATATGCCAAGTTTATTCATAAATTTAACTTTAAAAGTTACCGATAGGATGATCCTCCTTTTAGCTTAATGCTCACTTCCACCTTATTGTCCACTTATAATAATGAAAAACAATTTATCTGCCCGTTAAAATCCTTCCTTTAGTTAACGGCAAGTTGTAATAATTGCCCTTAATTTTGTGAATTCGAAAATCATAATAAAAATTTGCTTGTCTCCTACCGGGTTTGAACCTAAATTGCTCAGGTTTCAGCAACTCATATAAGAATTCTTAGGGAATTATTCAAGAATTTCACCTTTTAAGAAGAAATAAATATTATGTTGTAAATGATTTCAATGCATTTCAAATATATGCGAAGATATTTCTAGTCAAATAACATAACATTATAGATAAACATGACAAGCCCCTACATCAAACAAACAAGTTCCGGCATAATAATTTTATTCGATTCAGCGTTATTAGTATTTTCCTTTTTTCAACATTTTTAACGTGTTGCTTAAAGGTAACTCCTTCGCCTTACTTTTCTATACATTTTTCGTTTTCTTAATGCCATATATTGCGACAAATTCGTTTAAACGACATCGATTTTAATTAGTAGATGCCAGATATTCCAACGCTACCATTGCTTAGTTAAATGTGGTTACGCTGGTAATGAGAAAACCCTCGAAGCTAACAGATTCTAAGTAGATAAGGCCGCCTTTAAGTTGCTAATCACTTATATTGAGCTTATGAATAGTGCCCCTTAATCTACACTTAAGGCCGAAAGAGACTGCACTCTAGTTGGCATGTGCTATAAAGCGTAAAACCGGATCGCTTGATGATCATAACAGATTTGCTGCTTTAATGAGTACTTTTAGAAGCTGTTTGGTAGCGTGTTGGCTTATTAGGCGTAAGGCCACGATTCAAACCCCAGATCAGACATCTACAACAAAACAAAAAAAAAATATTGAAATTTTTTATTCTCTCCGCAGATTTCTGGCAAAAACTCTGAGAGTAAATAAAAATTTCAATGAAAAAGTTTCTCAAATATCTGTCATCCGAAATCGATTTTAAAATGTAGGCCTTGCCACTCATGTAAAAAATTAACACACACAACATAAGTGGTGTGAAAAGCTAGGTTGTGATCCTAACTTAAGGGTTGTTATGACCAATTATGTATGTATGTATGTATGTATGTATTAATGTGGAAAAAGAATAAGACCATCTCATTCATTCGAAGATATTCAAAGTTCTTTGTAAACAGATTACTCTAGATAACTTGGTTGGTAAGCGTAGTTACTTTAGCTACCTCTACTGTTATGACATCGTCATGTAACTAAAATTCGTGAAATTAGATAAAGGTATCTTGATTAAGATGTGATATCCCGGAGATGACACCCTATGGTTTATAAAGACTGGACTGACAAAAAGGAAACAATCCAATGGTCCTCCTCCTTCACAGTGGCGCAATTACAACAGCACGAACTGTATGCCAATCCAACGACCATAATCCTCAATCGGCCCGAGTCTGTTAAATACTGCAGTCACATGTGCGTGAATTAGACGCCTCATACCATATTCTGGCCAAGTAAGTATCGTGATTACAAAGAATCCAAGATCCCTTTATCTTTTCAAGTAAATATCGTGAATATCTATAGTCCCTGAACTATAAAGATGTCTCCACAAAGAACGGATATCGTTTGCAAAATTAAGGTCTTTTACAAGATAACCAGCCATCTTGATTCTTTAAATAGCAAACGAACATTACAGAAATGGATCATTACAGCCCTTCAGTCAGCCTATCTTCTTATAACACCATGTTATTTCAATTAAAAGTACATTTGCTTCATCTGAACTTTACAAATGTAAGCATTTGTTTTTCATCTTTAACAAAAATGTTCACAAGTGTACCTTGAAAGTGAAAAGAAGAACGAAAATAAAATTTCACTTTTAATTGCGGCAATTCCACAGAGCAACATAAATGATGCCAATGATTCTACGAATCCTTGTGATGACAGCACTGGTATTAACAGTCGCCATATTTATCACACACTTAAATATTACCGGAAGCAGGTGCAGAAAAATACAAATAAAAGAAATAAAAACAACATTGAAAGCATAATAACAATAACAAAAATAAAATCAACATCAACATCAACAANAAAAACAACATTGAAAGCATAATAACAATAACAAAAATAAAATCAACATCAACAACAACAACAACATCAGCATCAGCATCAGCATCAGCATCAGCATCATGTGAATAAAATTTAATGCAAAAGTGTTAATGAGCATCCATGCATGTGAGATGGAATGAGGGTTTGTAGTATTAATTATAATGAAAATATACCTGATTACACATACATATATACATATATACATACGTTAAGTATGTATTCCTTTTGAGAGAAAATTATTGCAGGGAAATGGAAAGAAGAAAGGAAGACAGAACGAATTCTCAAAAAGTTCTCTTAATTACCATTTTGGCCAATAACCATAAGTGTCTCATCATATGGTGGAAAGCATAAGAATGGGAAGCTGTAATAATGAAAACAACAACTACAAAAACAAGAAAATTTATTGTTAATTGTTGGGCCATCAAAAAACAATTTTGATTTAATTTTATTCATTAGCAACATTTGTTGCTGCTGCACGAGAATAAAAAAAAATAATAATAGGCAAGTGTGAGTGGGAGAGAGGGAGAGAGAGAGAGAACAGATTGTTTTTAAGAGATTAAGAATTTTTGTTTTTGTTTCTGTTTTTGCTGTATAAGTTGACAGCCTCTTATGAATAAATCCAAAGTGATTTATAGTTTTAATCATTTGTTTTTTATTATTCTTATTATTTTTGTGTGTGTGTGTGCTATTGTTGTTGTTATTGTTTGTATTATATTCAATAAAACTTTGTTCGTTGAAATTCATTTTTATTTATTTATCACCCAAAGGAAACTATTATACGTTAGTGTTTCATTGTTTTTTCTTCTTCTTCTTCTCTCATTTCGAGCCATTTTTTTATTATCGTTTCTCTCTTTGCAAGGATTTCCATTATAATTGTCATTTAATTGGAAAAGTTTTTAATGTCTTTCCTCTCTTGCCTTACTTTTCTCTTTTTCTCACAGTTTCTATTTTATGATTGCTTTTACCATAAATAAACAATGAATAGAAATTATAGAATTAGGTTAACATTGTTGTTATTGGTTGCATTTAAACTAATGTTTACATTGTTCAATAATTAACATGTGTCACATTCTAAGATAATTTTAGATAAACAAAGTTTAATGAGCAATAAAACAATAAATTTTAATGGTTTTAATTCTGATTGATTGAGTAATCGGTAGAATCTTGTCTTAAAGAGAAATATTTTTCATTTGTGATAACACAGTGTATGTATACTTACAGTGGGCATCAAAAGAATACTGTCAATTAGAAAATATTATACATGCATTAATAAATTACGTTATTTTTATTTAAACTTGTTTCATGAGCAAATTTTTTTAAAATTGAACAAAAAAAAAAATACAAAAATTTCGAAATATTCCCAAATTTTTTCGTGCACTCTCCTTAAGTGGTAAAAGTTAAGTTTGGTAATTGTTTGAATTTTATCCTTAGCGTATAGAGTTTTTTGACGCTAACTGTATATGAACTTTCGATAATAGCNAACTGTATATGTACTTAGCGACCATATATGCTTCGATAATAGCAACAACGATAGTCGATACCCACCGCATTGGTACAGTGCATTGCATTTGTTTCTCAATCTTTCTTAATCAAAATTCATGACATTTGTATCGTGAACAAAATTAATATTGCTAACTGCAGAGGCGCTAACATAAATCCAAACCATTGTACTGCTGCTTACATGTTTAAGTGTTTATTCTATATTCAGTCCTNCATGTTTAAGTGTTTATTCTATATTCAGTCCTCTACTGATTTTACAAAGCATGCCCTCTAAACCAAAATTTTTGCTTAGTTCGGGTTCAGTAAGCCACCTCAAAAAAGCTTAACTGGCATGATCTGAACATGAACATCTCTTGATGTTCTGGTTGTGAACATTCAGTTTGATGTTCGCTGGAACCAGCACATTTTTCAAATACCGAAACAAGCATTCAAATGCATCGGTTTCTTAAGATAGGTGCAAAAAATACTTCACTGCATCTGATCTTTCTTACTATTTACACCACTTATATCCGACCGAGAATCGAATACAATTTTTATGTATGGGCTGATGTCTCGAATACCACTTTGAAGTCAAAAGTGTACTTCACTGTTTTATCGCTACTACAATGAATTTTGCTCGAACAAAATAAGGAGACTTGTTTTCGTGAATAATATATTCTTACGTAACATTTGATCTTCTTGGCGAGCTTATCTGTATGTGGCCAATTGGCCAGTGGATCGCGTACTGCATTACAGACAAAATTCCTTCTTCGCCCAGACTCATTGTATGTAGAACTTCCTTCTTGCAGAAGTTTTTCCTATCATTTATGATACAAAAAGATTCAAATCTAGGGTTTTCAAATGCTACTCCGTCTTTTCTCCTTCCCATAGCATATTTTCCCAATGCACTGCATGAGTAGGGGCCATCCCCTGAGTGTTGGCCGTACAAAAACACTGCATATTATTTATAATTATAAGATAGGATGCCATGCAACATTACAAAAGTTCCTTGCCGAAGACTATTTTTGTACGCACATTAAACAGTAAAATACTTCAATTATAAGCACACTTGAAGAGTTTTTTTTTATAATTTTGAAAATACAGACCAGAAAATAGATCATATTTGCAAAACAAATGCCCATTTTTGTTAGAACAAGCAGCTTAAAAGCAAAACGCTTTCAAAGCCGTAAATTATACTGTAAAATGAATACTTGCTTAAGCAACTGTGTAGTGCATATGCCCTGTTCCTTAACACATACATAATTGGCTATTACAACCCTTCAGTAGGGATTACAATCTAGCTTCTCACATCACTTTTGTTGTGTGTGTTAATTTTATACATAAGTGGCGGGGCCTATAGTTTCAAACCTTTGATTTTTAAAAAACTTTACGTAGCAATTTTATTTACTCTCTGAGTTTTTGCCACAAATCTACTGAGCAGGAGTTGCCGAAGAAATATTTTTTGCATATTTTCGTTTTGATGTCTGACCTGCAGCTTGAACCGTGGCCTTACGTCTAATAAGTCAATAAACTACCTACTAGACTGGATCGCAATAGTCTTAAAGCTAAAGTAATAATGAAAAAAATATGCTGGAAGTCACCTTAGTTTAGTAGGTAGGTATGTTGGCTTATTAGACAACAAACCATGGTTCAGATCCTAGCTTAAACGTCGCGAATAAATCAAAAATTGAAGAAAAATATTTACTTCCATCTTAGCAATATTTTGGAAAATTTTGTAAGAATATATAAAATTTTCCAATGAAAAGTTTTTGATAAACTCTATGAAAAGAAATCAAAAGTAATTATAAAAAAATGATTGATTGCTTTTGTTATTAAATAAATTTCTGTTGATAAACAAAAAAAAAAAAAAAAAATAAAACGCCATCTATAAAATGCTGTATGATGCATTGCCAATGCTTTTATTTAATAGAATATTCGGTTTATTTTCATTATTTTTAAAAAAGAAAAAAAAAGAAAGGAAAAAACTTTCACAATGATTAACTGCTCATGCTTCATTTAAGCCAGTGCGAACGACTACAAAAAGAATAAAAAATTATTTAAAAAAAAAAATGATTCTTTAGAAAAAAATTTTGCAGAATTTTAGCATTTTTGTAAAGTCTTCTTGACGAACCAAAAAAAAAAATTTTTTTGCCATCACAACTTGTTTTTAAAATAAAACGAAGAAAAAAGAACAAAATTTTTTGAATTTCAATGAAATTATTATTTTATTTTTACATCCATTTTTGGTTTTCCTTTCTTTGCTTCACTTTACTTTTTTTTCTTTTCTTTGCAAAATAAGCAATTTTTTTATTGGATTTCTTTATACAAAAAAAATTCCTTTCTGTCTCCACTACTACCACCCATCACTATCTGCACTAAAAACAGACGTACCACTAACGATAACTGTAATAATAATAATAATAATATTAAAATAAAATAAAAAAAAAAATAAAAAAATAAAGAGAAAATAAAGAGAAAATTGTTCATTGCAAGAAAGGATTTCTTGGTTTTTATGATTAATGGTTTTCTCTTCTTTAGCCAAAGCAAATTGCAATTGCAAGTGCAAGTGCATTTCTCTCAATATATTCCTTAGCTCATGCCATAGAATCTTCTTATTCTCTTATTCTCTCATTTTTATAATTTTCTTCATTTTTTTTTTCTTCTTCGTATTCCTTAGGAAATGACAAGGTGAAGGCAACGATGTGTAGCTCCTCGTAAAAAAAATGCACAATTTTTTTTCTTATGCAAGAACTTTCTTTTTGAGATACTTTTAAAGAAAACTGTCTAATGTACATACACACGTACGCCATATACATGGGTGTGTGTATGAATGTGTGTGCGTATAATAGGATTGTATAATAGAGTCTAAGGTTTTTACCATAAATGTGTATTCAATTTTAATTTTCCCATTTATTTCATCTTCTTTTCTTTCTCTGCTCCACACAAGATTTAATTTTAAGCCGGAGGAGGTCATCAAAATAATTTAGGTCAAGTAAGTGGAAATGTACAATTAATGTAAGGATGTGCAAGGATGACAATCAACATCTGTAGTGTT
>QOCX01005308.1:0-13048 GCA_005959815.1 Sarcophaga bullata | reverse complement strand
GAATAAAACAGTGCAATTGTATCACTCACTGTCTAGTTTCTGGATAGTTTTTAGATTATCACTGTGTTAAATAAATACGTTAATCTTTCGTAAAAGGTAAGAAGAATTTGTTTAAATTGAAAGAGTTGAAATAAATCACTTGAAAGTATAACATTTTAATAGGATTTCAGAAATAACTAAGTATGGTCGAATTTTCAACCAATATGCAGGTAATTTTCCAATTTTCATTTACGATAACGCTCGAGTAAACATTGACCTAAAATCAGAGTTTAAACTGTTAACAATGTATCGTATGGGATTTTAAAAAGATTGCGACTTTCGTTTACCTGTCTATTGTTTAAAAATTGAGTTTTTTAAGAATATTGAATTTGTAAGGAATAGAAAAATCCAAGAATTTCAAAAGATTGTATCATCATTCGTATATTTTTCAATGTTTAGAATTCTGTTCTCCGAATAAATTTTCCTTCTAGGCTTACAAGTAAAATTATTGAAATGATATTACAAACTTAATATGGAAATCAAAATATTTTCCACAAACGTGTTAGAAAAGAAAAGAAAACAATATGAACTAATTGAATAGAATGGTACTTCGATGCAATAATCAATTGATTACATTTCAATAAGCCTGTCATAAAAATTTATTTCAGTTGAAAGAGTTAAAGTCATTTCAAAGTGTATCATTTGAACAGGATCTCAGATATAGCTTAGAGGAATTCAATAACAAAAAATCATCAGGCAATATTCCAGGTACGTTACCAGCCAGGTAGGCGTTCTAATATTTTGAAAAATGTATTCTTAAAACTAAAAAATATTCTAAGAAAATCGGACTTAATGTTGCATTTAAAACTGTTAATAAAACAATTGTGATTTATAACGATTAGCATTTTCTTTAGCCGTTGACCTTTAAATTTTTTTCAAAATTATGTTCCCCTAATTAATCTCTACGCTTAGTTAACACCTGAATGGTCCCGATAAAATAAACGAAACAATTATTGAATAATTTATCATAGGAACTTAAAGTGAAAAGTAACTGATAAAAGAAAATTAATGGAGGACGATAGCATGTATTTCGTTGTTAGTTTCTGTCGCTTCAAGTGAAAAGAGTTAAAAAAGTCACCTGAAAGTATATCATTTGAATAGGAGCTCAGGAAGAATTAAGAATGGTTGAATTATCCCAAAAATTCGCATGTAATTTTAAATTTTTTTGTTTTTGTTTTGGAAATGTTAGACCATTTCTCTTTTGTTAATCACAGACGTTATCAGGTATATTTGTTCTTTTTGTTATCAGGTATTCTGTTCTTAGAAACACGTAATAAAACTCTGCATTAAAATCAAGGCTAAAATTGTTAATAATGATCCTGCTTCACTTGTAAAAAAACGTAGTTGCTCTTCTTTGAATGGTTTTCAATCATTTTTATAAATTATGTTCTCCGATTAAATACGTATTCTTGGTTTACATCTGAATGATTCTGGAAAAATGCAGCGATAGACGAAAGTCTGTTTTCCATAAAAGAAAACAACAATATGCCGATCAATATATTCTTTCAACATAAATATATCGCGTATATAATATATCGTATACAATATTATGTGTGTACGCACATAGATATAAGCATGATGTTCATGATTCTTAATCTGTTTTTAAATTCTGTTCTCCGGCTTAATATCTTTCTTAAGGTTATACCTGAACGATTATGACGAATTCATTCCAATTAATTACAATTTAACAAAGAGAACACAAAGCGCGCACAGTGGTTAACAAAAAAGCATTTTCAGTTTCTTGTTTTACAACTTGAGTTGCCATAGCGTATGACGAACATCAAAGATAAATCATACAACGTCACCATTGCGTCTAATTAAAACGTTAATTAGAAGTGCTTCTTTTAATTATTAGAATTTCTCTAATCCACAACATACGAACACATTTCCAGACCAATTTCCTATGAATACATGTGATGAGCGCACTACAAGCAAAGGTTTAGATGTATGCCTATAAGGCATGAGACAATTACGTTCAACCTACCAGTCTGCCTATTGTCGTACTGTCTTCATTCAGATAACAAAAAATCTTTCTTTTTCTCTTCGTTAATTCTTTGTATTTTCAAGAGTTTCCTGACTGCGAATTTTTATTCTTCTTAACCACTGTGCAAAGATACTTTAACCTTTTATGGTTTCTTAAGAAATCCTGTTAAAAATCTTGTTTTTCTGTCTAAACATTCGCCATAATTTTATGCTTCACTGCTTTTACAAATGATCTTTTATTATATATTTTTATACGTGTCTCGCATGTGCCATCATTCACGACCCGATCGTGGTTAAAGAAAAAAAAAAAACAGAAACAAAACCAAAAGCAACAAAAAATAAACAAAACAATAAATATAAATACAGCATCCATTCCATATAAAACAAGCGATATCGTGGCATACTGCTGACGATCCTAAACGCCTGGTAAATTTTCTCAATCAACCCACATGATGAAGTCTCCTTAACACCCACCAAATTGAATGAAATAAAAAAAAACAACATCAAATGAATGAACAAATAAACACGCACAGCACGATCCATTAAATAAAATATTATTCATAATGCTTCCAGTGACAATCACTTGCCAGTGATCATCGCAACAAGCACGATCACAGAGATAAATATCACTGTGAGTGGGTGCCTGCCTTATGGGTGGAATATGATCGAACGGGGTAATAATCGATCGTGTTTGTTTAATTAAAAGAAATGAAATGAAAATGAAAAACATGCGTAATTGTAGCAAAAGAACAGGTGCTCAGCATTTGCAATATACGTAACGAAATTCCCAACAACGAAAAAAAAACGAACCTTTGTCGATTACCTTTAACAAGAATATGAATGAATGAAGTCCCTTACTCAAGGCTACTCACTGGTTGTTCATGTTTTATTGTGAGTACTATTTTTTGTAACTTGGGTACCTTTATTAGTGTTTCTTTCGGATTATTGCTGTGCCTGTATGTGTGTTTATTTATTTTATGTTTTGGTCCAAAAAAAAATTGTTGATTTACGACAACGCATCTTGGTTGCATTTTCATCTGCAGTTTTATTTACACTCTGTTCCACAGAAAAATAAATAAAAAATAATCATGTTCTTTGTCTTTCTCTCTTAATATGCCTTATGGTTTGAGAATTCAACAACAAAAATTGATTAAAAAAAACCCTCAGCAACAACAAGTGGCAGTAGGCAGTAGTTTTATGTTATGAAATCAAAGTCTGTGTATAAGTCAAGTAACGGCGTAGAGTAATATTATGTAACTAATTAACAGTTATTTCAAAAGACTATCGTTCCTTCCAGGTATTAAAGCTATTGCCATTGATCTGCAATGATTTTAGGTCAAGATTTACAGTCTGAGTTTTATACTATGAATTATGGAAAAGAAATTCTTATACCTCTACACAAAACTAACGAGAAACCCCATTAAAGAGAAAAGATATGGACAGATTATGGTGAGAACGAGTGCCTCGTTGAAAGACTGTAGGGTACGTATGAAAGTATATGAATTGGAAATGTTAAAACTATGGAGGGCTTTAATTATTACATTTGGTTAACTGATCACACTCGAAATCTTTCGAAAAGGTGGCATCACATTAGAATAACATTTCTAAGGAGCACAATTAACCTTATAAATCTGTTTAAATTATTTGGTTCTGTCATTATGTTTTTTCTTTTGTTTTGTGACGGCTTATCCGCTTTACCATTACGGCTGACTTTGTACTCTCTTGTTTGTAAAGATTTTATTTTTTTATGTCTGCAATATGATTCCCTTAATGATCTTGTTTTTTTCCCATGTATACTCCAATCGTTTGCAGTTACCAATTAACAAAACACATAGTTTCGAAAGGCATTTCCTGTGATCACGTTTATTTGTGATTTTAAATTGCCGCCGATCGAAGAGGATTTTTCGGTTGCCTAAAGCATCTTCTTTCTTGTCTGCAGTAACAGGTTTCAAGCAAATTTAGCTGGTGGCACAACCAACAGATCTTTTTTCTTCTTCTTTAATCTTAAGCCTTCAACAACATTATCTTCTGCTGCTTGCTTTACCACCAACTGAAAACACTTTACCTTTCGATCGTGGGAACCTTTTCTTTTTTGTTATTGTTACTGTTACTGCTTTCCTTTTGTTGTTTTGTGGTTGTTTTTTTGCTTTTGTGGTTTTGCTTTCATAAAGGATGTTGATGATAAGAGTTGAAAGAGAAAGAGAAAAAAAGGTTTCCTGCCTGACCCTTAAGCAGTGATTGAAATTAAACATTAAGGCGTGACCGTTAAAGATTATCTGCCAGTATTATGTTGTGGTTGTTGTTGATGGAGACGAAGAAATTTAAAGAAACCCAGAAATTCCCACGTTCAGATTATTATGCGTGGGAATAAGTTGTCGAGATTTTTGACTTTTGCTGTTTAAACTACCAGCGCTTAAAGGATTTTCAGCTCGCGTCTAGAGGATGACTGGGCAAGAAATATGAGAAACACAAAACGAGAATCCTTTAAAGTGTTAACATAATATTTTTATTGTTTGACTGTCTGCGTGTACTGTGTTCATTTACTCACGGGTCTTCTTTAAGATGGATTTTCTGATTTTCTCACAGAAACCATAAAATTCCCACACAGTGGTTTTATTTTTTCTACTTTAAATGGCAGGCAAGCAGACAGGCATGATATTTTAAAGATGACCCAATGCAAAACAGAACAGAATAGAACAGAGCAAAGCGTGAGAAAATTTAATCAAAAATGAGTGTCAGAAAGTCAAATTTCTATCAGATGGTCCAGCATATGTAGAAAGATGCTCAATTAAGAGTCGTCTTTAGCACAATTTCATATAAAAGATGAGTGTAGTGTGTGTGCGTGTTTGGTAAAGGATTGAGAAACTCATATTGAAGGGATATTAAAGGCTGTACTGAAAAGGATTTGTACAAACAAGAGAAGAGATATTTTAAAATTTGTATGTGGTTGCTGCATATGTTTTAAGGCATCCAGTTTTATTTGGTTTTATAAGTGTTAGCATGTGCTCGTGCTAGTGCTTATGCTTGTGTTTGTGCTTGTTTGTCTCTAGGATTTTTAGGATTTTCAGAAAAATTTTAAATATGTCTTCAGTATTAGTTCAACCGTTGCCGCTATCATATCGTAAATTACCTCTTGCAGGAAATATTTATGAAAACAAATGGAATTCGTGTTAAAACGAATTTTTTTGTTTTTAATTTTAATTCGCCCAACATACAAGGTGATATTGGCGGAGTCATATGGATAGACAGCATCTCGTGTTGTCTTATACTTTTCCAGCAAAGAATTCTATATTCACACCGCTCCAAAACAATTGACTATTTATTACGGAAAATAAATTGTTTTAAGGAGAATAGAGATTACAGTCTTTCAGTCCAAATTTGATCTCGTTCTCCTGTAATGACTAACGTTCGCTGCCCTACAACATAATAATAGCCTCCATAACGAGTTTCTGGTGTATAAACAAAATCTCAGATTCAAGAGATACTTCCAACAGCCTTTACTTAAGAGTAAGTGAAGACCACCGAAAATATTCTCCGTCTATTGTCCGGTATTTGAGGAAATTTGAGGAGGCGATATAATTATTAGGCATCCCATAATAACTTCGACAGAACTTGTCAGGTTAGAGCCATGCCTTCCTGAAATTGACAGAATGGCTAAGAAATGCCAGGCTGAAATTGAATTGAAGGAATTTTAAAGAGCTATTCTAAATGCAGGTCGTAATTTAACCTAACCTAACCTCATACACTCTATGCTCGGACTGAAATGATTTTGAAATTTTAAGTGTCATGACAGTGACTCTTATTTTTATTAAAAAAAAAAAGAAAAAGGAAGTAAAAAGGATATTGGATATGTTTGCTGTTCAAAATAAATTTCCTAACCTTCAAAGGCATCAAATCTGGAGTCATTTAATAACTTCCGATCTGAATTCTGCTATTCAATTCAATTATGCATCAGAGTTAATTTGATGTAGGAGTTGAAAAAGATTAACTTTATGTTGATATGGGACCAAGTGTCAAATTAATTTAATACTTTTTTTTAAAACCGTTAGCATCTATTATAATGAAATTACTGTCGAAATACAGGCATACACTGTCATGGCATTGATCTTTCTAGTGTAAATGTTTATTGTCATGTCATGTTTTACACCGTCTCAGTTAGTTGTGCATGCATTATCGTTGTCATTAGCTACAGTATTCAGAAAAGTTTGGAAAATCTAATCTCCTATTATTCCCAGAATATTTATCTACTCATAATTAATTTAATATGGTGCGGCATTTATCCAAAGCATCTTTGGCTAGCCAAGGCTTGCCATGGCCCACCAGATCAGACGTCTCGAATAAAAAATGAAGTATGAGAAAAATAATTCTTCTGCGACTTTCAGCAGATTTCTTGCAAAAAACCTGAGAATAAAAAAATTGTCATGAAAAGTTTCTAAAAACATGACTGGAGAAGTGAGACACTAGGTCGTAATCCTGACTAAAGAGGTGTAATATCCAATGTCCCTCTACATAGGAAATCTCATTCAGCAGTTGAAGTAGACTTTAAATTAAAAAATATGCTGCCATTAAACCTTTTTGCCGCGTACTCGATTAAAAAGTCTTTCAGTTGTCGGTGAGAAAATATTCTGTTTTTTTTGACTATTTGTAGTGGCAACTTATTAGTGGACGTAGTAACCGAAAAATTAAGGAATTCTTAGGCAAAAATTTCCAATATTAAACACATTTTCTGAAAACAATAAACTCTGTACAATCTAATTGAAATGTTTTAAAATAAAATTTATTTTATTCTTCAGATTTACAAAATAACAATAAAAATACAATTTAAAATCAATTATTTCTTTCTAATTTAAGAAGAGATAAAAAAAATTAAAAAATCACGATTTCTTTACACTTTTTTGTATGTAATTTGTAAACAAGATATTATATTTAATTAATTATAGTTTTGTTGATTATTTGGTTGTGGTGTTCGTATAAATTATTATTTGCAACCACAATTTTATTTAATTTTTTTGTTTTCAATTATTTTGTGTTGCTGCAGTTGCAATTGCTGTTGGTGCTGGTGCTGGTGCTGGTAATTGCATGCTGTTCTGTTTGATGTCTGCTGGTAGACTAAATCTATGAATTTTATTTGGAATTGATTTTGTCTGGTAGATGGCATTGCAATTGTTGCTGTAGCTGTAGCTGTTGCTGTTGTTGTGTTGTGTTTGGTGCAAATGATGGCTGCTGGTGTGACTACTGACTCACTGCTCACTGCTGGTTGCTTTTGCAAGTTTAACAAACTTTTTGGATATGCCGCCCGCATGCTTAGCATTGCAGTGCATTAAATTGCGAAATGCTATCTACGACCGACGATGACTACGTTTTTCGTTTTTTCTTTTTTTTTTTTTTGTTTCATTTGTTTGTTCCGGGTATTGTAGTTAAACGAAGCGGCGCAGATACCTGCGCAACAAATGATATGAAATGAAAAGAAAAACAAAGCTGAAAAAAAATAATACAAAAAAGAGACCATACACTGGTGCTACAACAAGACAGACACTGTTGCTTCTGCTTCTGTTTCTGTTTCAGTTTCAGTTTCAGTTTTTGGGTTTTTCTAATTAAAATGAAGTGACAATTGATTGCATGAGATTCACTCTTTACATATAAATTTCTCCTCTACATCGACTGGAAGAGCATAAAATACTTCCTTTGCTCTCATTGCTTATTTGTTTTCGGAGTTGCCACTGCATACCTACTATGGGAAACTGGGCGCCTATTCGAAATGCCAACTAATTGCTTTATTTTTAACCCCTTCAGAAGATTTTGTACGCTTTTGTTGTTGTTCCTGCTGTGGTCCGTACATTGTTTTTGTTTGTTAATTAATTTAAACAAGAACACAACGGTAACAACGACAACAACGGCAACAACAAAGGGAAAATAGTAAACAAAAGTAGAAATAAAAGAAAAAAAAAATAATGACAGCAGCTCCACATAACGAGAGAATAATCAAAAATGCCAATTTAGTGGCCGGTGCCTGTATTGAAATGATTGTCTTTTTATGGACAATCAAAGACGTATGTGAAAAGGCTCACAAAGGGAGAGGTTTCAATACAAAATTTGGCTTCAGTGAGATTAGCCTTAGTCGTCTACTGACCTTTAAGGACACAATAGAACAGTAGAGGTGGAACTATGATAAGATTACCTGATTGCGGGCTCTGTTGTTTCGAATAATTCTGCTTTAAGCTTCGTCTATGGTTCGAAGATAAATATGGGAAAGAAATTTGATATTTTTTCTAAAGGTCATTGCAGAGATTTTGCAATAACAAAGCCATTTTGGAGCATACAGGAGCATTAAGGACTTTACAGTAATGAAATATCCAACTAATGTTGCAGAAGTGAGATGGATCGAAAAAACATACGGATACACAAATTAATATATGCATCCCTTGGGTATGCAATAGAAAGACAACTCTATTATCAGATGCTCCAATCTTTACTGTCTGAAAGAATCTAGAATTCACTTAACCTTGGCTGCACTGTTCATATTCACTGGAATATTCTAATATTATCATACCGACGCCTCTGTTACATTACATTGTATCCTCATTCAACCTATACCCTCTCGAGAAACTTTTTTGTTCAACATTTTATAGCAATTATCTATTGCCTGCCTTTTTTAAAAAGCTTTCAGCGTTCATTAGTATAATAAAATTGTTCTTTTTACACTACCACTACCACTCTCGCTCTCTCTTCATCTGTTTCAACGTTGGCAATTAAAATTTTCATCACTTGCTGTTGTTGTATTCAAAGTTTTAATAATAACAGCAGCGAATAAAAGCAACAACAATTGGCACATTCACTCACAACTGGCACACTCAGCTATTTTGTAAAGAGTGGGCAGTTGCCCACTGACCTCTTGTTTTTTTTTTGTTTTGCATGCTTTTCTTTTCTTTCTTCAACTATTCCTTTCTCTTTCTTGCCTACTGCTCTCAACAATGGAATACAAAGAACACCGTCCGCACAATTTTTAAAAAGCATTGTTATTGCTTTTGCTCTTATTGCTATTTTAGACATGAATTGAGGTGGTTTTCTTTTTTAATTGAGCACACCAATTACATGAAGAACGACCATAACTACAGCAAGAACCATGAATATCTTTTAATTGCTTTAAACATGTTAAAGACAGAAAAAAAAACAACTCGGACAACAATAAGCTGGTGGTAGCGTGTCTTTCTCTCCTCTAGCATTGGAAAGATTTAAACAGCAAAAAAAAAATGTGAATGAAAAAATTTAAATTCATTTTCTACTGCAGTCCATTAAAATTTTTTGAAACTTTTAATTCCCTTTTTATTTTCTTCTTTTCTGTTTTTCTCTTCTCATAATTTGTTTTAACAAGTTTTCATTTCAACGGAAAATTCATTTGACCCCAAACAACATTGTCAAATTATTCATTTACTCGGTTGGTATCCAATTAGTGGTGCCCAGTTTATGTGCATGAGTACTCTCAACTCTGTATTGTTGATTGTATGTGTATGTAAGTATGTTTACATACTCGCTTGCTTACGGTTTTGTTGTTGAAATAATTTAATTAATGAATTAAAAATAAACTCAAAAAAAAAAACGAATTAAAGTTGCCAGATGAGTCGACGCGAAAAACGTGTATTGAACTTTATAAAGATGGAGGTCGAAATTCAAATGTAATAAGCCGTCAACATAGTCCCGAATGCTGTGGATTATCTGCCGCACGTTCACTAACAAAAGCGATGTTTGCGGCTGTTCGTAGATTGCAAAGATGCTTCTAGGCTCTTCAAATTTATTTAAAATCTTTCAAATCCCCGGTTTGCTCATTTACTTTTATCGCAGTATCAAACAACCTGGCATCCTTATTTTATTTTATAAAGGTAGGCCAACAACCAAACTTACCAACTACAGCTACAGCACCGCACCACATTTCCCATTTCCTTAATTCAAATACACAGAAACAACAACAACAACAACAACAAAAAGAGTCCTAATTAAAATGCATTTTAATTTAGATTAGAATTCTTATACCCTATTCCTCCTGCTCTTCTTAGACTTCTCTGTGAAATCGTTTTTACTCTTTGCTTTTGCTGCGCCTCTTAAGGCTAATACTCTCATTTAATGAATGAATGAATAAATGAATGAATGAATAAATGCATGAGATATGCTATGAACAGCAGTATGTAGTAGGAATATTGTAAGGTAGACTCTTAATGGTGTTAGTTGAGGTGAGGTGTTTGGGAGCAACATACAATGATTATGAACAGACAGTATATGATACACGATAAAGAAAACCGTTAGAGAGATAAAAGTGAAAGAGAGTGAGACATGTGAAAAGGCTCTCTAATATTTATTTAGTAGGGATTTAAGGGAAAAGGCAATATTTTCACATTAACGTTACTAAATGAACGCATGTATTCTTTTGAATATATGTTGTGTATGTGTGCGTTTTTGTATTATAGTTTGTATATATGGGAGTGTGTGTTTTTGTGTGTGTGTATGTTATAAATGTACGTGTTTTACAATTTTAATTACTGAGTGAATAAGTGGTTGTGGTTGGTAGTGTGTGTGTGTGTGTGGTTTGTTGGTTGCTTGCTTGCTTGCCTGACTCGTTGATGATGATGGTGACTGCTTGATTGTGTATTTTAATTATAATGAATGGCTTGAAGGCATATTTAATTACAAAAAGCTGCTAATTAGGAAATATTATTGCTGCAGTTGTTGTTCTTGTTGTTGTTGTAGTATTTCATTATTATTATTTTTTATTATTTTACACACGCCCACGTCAGTCAATTTGTTTGCAAACCAATTAACTCATCGCCTGATACTAGGCGCCCAGTATTTAACCACAAACTAGCAAGTAAATCTCGCATTTATTCATTTATTCTGTTTTTTTTTTGTTAGTATTTCTTACATGAAAGTGTAAGTATATGTTACTATGTGTATGTGTATGTGTGTGTGTGCAATATTTTCTCTGCTTACATATATACACACACATACACACAAGCATTGTACATAGAAAACCACTGCGACTAACTGCAAAATGTAATTAAAACAAACCAGAAAGTTAAACAAATACCAACTAACGAATGAATAAACAGACAGACAGACAGACCGACAGACAGACTGACAGAAGTTTAGACAGATACACTTACTGAGAAATAGAGAGACAGTGCAAGCAACTATAAGACAGAGAGCCTAATGAACAAACATACGTACATACATACACACACTCGTACATACATACATACATACATATGTACCAATATACCAACAGTCAGACAGTTAGTAAAATAAGAACGTTACAGTGCACGGTGGCTAATGAACGGACTTCTACGAAAATAACAACTGCAACATCAACAAAACCAATGAAAAAAAAAACGTAAACATTATTTGGACACTGTGACGTTGAGTGTAAATGCGATATCGTTACATTTTTAATAAAATATTGTATTCTTTAGTAAAAATAAGTTTAAAAAACCTCTCGTACTCCCTTTCACTAGGGGCTGCTGTGTCTGCCGCTACCCAAAACTGTTTGAAAATACAATAACGGCAACTGCAACTGCCTCTGTTCACGCTGTTGTAGCTCACTGACTGCACGCATATCTCTCAACTCTAAATACAGTTAAATATCGGCCATTAAACGAGAAAAAAATTGTACAAAAATAAAAACAAGAACAATAACAAAGCAAGTGTTAATTGCAATTTAAATGCGAAATAAAGAAAGAGAGGGAGAGAGAAAAACAATACGCAGTTTTAAACAAATGCACGCATATACATGCTTACACCTACTAAAGACATCAGAATTATAGAAATGAAACTTTTATAATATCTATTGAGTTGGCATTGTATTAAATTTAAAAGATCATTAACCAACATTGAACTCCCCATTTAAAAAAAAAAATTAGCGTATATTGTCTGCCAAATTTTGTACAAATTTCGGAGATCCTTTTAGCATTTTAATTAGCATATTTTAACCTACATATATAGATATGTATAAGTATGTACAATTGTATACTTTAGTGGAACTGTTCTGTAATATAAAAGCATTCTGTGAACAAATGCAATAATTTTATGTTTCTTTACCTCGGAAACCATTTGGTTACGGAAATAATTAAGATGGTTTCAGGCCGCAAGCGTACCTTAGCATTGCGGCTCTGTTGTTCTATTGTGCATCCCCGTCTCAACCACAGATTTTACACATCAACGACCCGAAACAATTACTTCAATGGGAGTGTTAACAAATTCTATACACCTAACGTGTATGCTCTGTATATCTCATGCTGCAGTGCTGATGATCAAGTGCCCCATTGACTCTTCTTTCTGACAGCAAAATCTGCAGGAACTAGTGTTTGTTTATGTCCATTCTTTAGATGGTACTTATGGCTGGCATAGTAAATTCCTGCCCTACTTTTAGAACAAGGTTCGTTCTACTAATGTAATAGACGATGACTTGCAATAGTTCCCCACTGTGGTTGTTCATAATATTTACTCCTGTTAAAGTCAAAAGAGAGCCTGATGGGGCATTTGATACACTTCTTGAGTGAATTTCCGATAAATTTAGTGCTCTCAACGTAATAGCTGCCAAATAAAAAATCTAAAATGGTACACGAATCCATTTTTTCAGTTTATTACTCCCCTTATAACTCCGTTTAAAGATGTTTTGGAAGGCAAGTGGATCCAAAACTCTTTAAAACAAATTGTTGTGAAGTGATATCAAGAAAAATTTCTTGCTAATCTGTAGAAATAATAGGTAATAAAAGCCCGTAATAAGAACTTGAAACTATTCTTTTTGAGTTTCTTTCATTTCCCTTAAAAAATGTTAAAAATTTTGTTTGAATTGCCTGACACTGCTGAAAGCCTGGTAGCAAATCGAAAAAAACAAATTGGAATGTGCATAGAAAACAAACAATATGCAGATGATTTATGTATGGTAGGGAGGGGATATTCTGAACATATTCTGAACATACATATTTTTTATTGGGTCAACAGCATAAACCCTTCAAGCCAACTACGTGTACTGAGCACC
>QOCX01005306.1:0-13050 GCA_005959815.1 Sarcophaga bullata | reverse complement strand
GGTCCAGATGGCCGATGAACTATCCAGGGACTCATTGGATAATGGTGTTATATCCACTTCCAATTCGGTACAAGGGTAAGTGATTCAACTATTTTTCTTTTTCTCTTTCTTTTTTTTTGTTTTTATTTTATTTTTTTTTTTTTCAATTATTTTGTTCATTGCTTCAGCAGTAAATATTGTCGAATTTCAAGCCACATTCTATTCTAATGAGCCATTTTAGTGTGTAGAGCTTTTAGCGTAATTTTCGCTTCTTCCATTGTATTTATTGTGCTTTTGATTTTTCTTACATTTTATTCTCTCTCTCTCTCTCTCTCTCTCTCTCTTTCTCATTCCTATAAAAGATTTCTTTCTTAAAGTATGGTTTTGAAATTGTAGTTAGTGAGAACGAAAAATATTTTCTCACCGCAAGGCAACATGGATTAGTTTGGAAGCTTTTTAAAGATAAAACAACAATAGACGTCTGTTCACAGTTTTTGAGAAGTCACTGCCTGCAACTCCTTTACTCCATAATTTAAATTAGCTTTTTGAGATCATTAAAGACCTAAGTAAACCCCAAATATTTACTGAACCAAAGGGAAGATTGTGATTGGTACAATCTGGGATTGTAGGAGAGTACCCAAGAGAAGATTGTGTTCAATACAATTGACTACACCTAGACCCTAGCAGTTCGGATTTAAAGTCCAAAGAAATTGAATAAATGTTTCAATTTCTCCCAAATAACTCATCCAAGAAGTCACTCTGGTCCTTGCTCTCGACGGATGACTTATCAACAACGAAGGAAGTGGAACCGCTACAGCCAATACAAGTTTCTGGACTGATTTGTTCCTAGGCTAACAGAAATGGCAAAACTATTATCCTAGTAACTGCTAACCCAGTTAACCAAACATCTGTTAAGCAGGATGAACTTAATAAACCGCATGGGTAGACGATAACTCTCAGATTAAAGGTTCTCAACTCTGTTCAGGACCGCTTCTTAGTAATCTTAGTTGTGTCTTCAACACTATTCACTCATTAGAGCAGCACTACATATCCTTAAGCAGTTGCTTGTGAAAATGTTACTAGACACTAAGTCCTTCAGTTCGTTCCAGAATCGCATTGCTGATACGGTGGTCCAAATACTGAATGACAGATTTTTCCGTTTTCTGGGTACTACGATCTTTGTAGTTTCATATTTAGAATCCTTGATGGTTCCTACCTATGACAACAATGTTCACAATCCTTTTAGGCTTCGTTCAGAAGAGTATACTTTAGTCTTTTCGGTGTACTTAAATACCGCATAGGTTGCCATGCAAAACTCGGCTTATATGAGGGTACCTCAGATATATTTTTGACAAGCTGAATCAGCTAAACACTGGAAATAGGGTTACATCCATGGGCCCAGAAGTTTTTTATGGAACAAGAACAGTTGTTTATGAAGAGAGCTAAAGACTCCATGACAAAATAACCTTTGGTTGGGAAATGGTAATGAAAATAGATTTACAGTCGATGTAGTCTACCAGATATAGAGTTGATTTATCAGACGAGTCCAGTCCTTGGTTGACAGTCCATCTGAAACATTTCGAACAAAACAAAATATGGAAAAAAAAATTTCTTTTGGCGTCTTACTCTCAACAGACTTCTGGCAAAAATTGCCATGAAGAATTTGTCGTTCGGAGTCGACATTAAACTGTAGGTACCGCCACCCATGGATAAAACTAACGCTCACCACATGGTGGGTGTTAGAAACTTGGTTATAATTCTAACTAAAAAGTTTTATCTGGCAATTAGGGTAGGTTTGCGCGTAGCTTGCCTTTTACAGGCAAGTCCATTGTGTCACCCAGTGTGACCCCATCCTTGTGTTGATCCACACCGATCTCCGAGAGAGACCGGTCAGTTTCCTTAGTGGCACTTTCGATACCTTGTCCTGATCTTCAAACTTTCTGCCAATCAGTCCATTAAGTAACAATAGATTCCATCATTCATCTGACTATTCAGAAGTAAACTGAGTATAATAACTGGCCTCTGGATCGGACATTGTAGACTCAGAGTATACTTGTTTAGATTAGCAATCGCCTAATTGGGCAGATTCTGTGACGATGAGACATAACATAACATTATTGGCCATTACAACCCTTCAGTCAGGATTACGACCTAGCTTCTCACACCACTTATGTTGTGTGTGTTAATTTTATACATGAGTGGCGAGACCTACAGTTTAAAGTCGACTCCGAACGACAGATTTTTTTTGAGAAACTATTTCATGGCAATTTTATTTACTCTCAGAGTTTTTGCCAGAAATCAGCTGAGAGGAAGTCGCCGAAGAAATATTTTTTTCATATTTCGTTTTTGATGACTGACCGGGGATTCGAACCCTGGCCTTTCGTCTAATAAGCCAACACACTACCTTCTAGACTACGGCGACCACGTGACGATGAGAATGGATGATTAAAACACATTCTGCGTGTACATCAGCTGCTGGTCAGCGACAGCGAATAACATGTTGGAGTTAGTCAGGACAACAGGGTGAGGGGACCCTATCTAGTAAATTGCGGCAGCACAAAATATCGTATTCTAACGCCTCTTCATGTCCATAATTAATACGTTCTTCTTCAATGTACTTTTCTTGCTTCAACGCAATGCATTCAATCACGGACTTGACATTCGAATGCTGATCGTTTATTGAGAGAGTTGATGTTCTTGGTTCTGTAATTAAAACTTTTTGTTCATCTTTCCTTTCTAACAATTGAACTTAGTACGTTCAAGAGCCATTTGAAACAGATTCACAAATCATGTCATGTTGTATGTGAAATGTCCTTTAGAATCAGCATAGAATAGACATTCCTTTTTTTTTTGTAATAAAATAACTTTTTAAATATTTAAATAAATAATTCTTCTTCTTGTAGTTAGATTGCTATAGTAAAATAAGAGATACATATCATACATATTGTTGTAATAATATTGTGTGTATTTTTCTGGCAATTTCTATGAATTTATGCATGAACTTCTCAGTACTTTTTTTTTAAGACAATTTTACGCTTTATTATGCCTGTGGTATGTTTTAACTGTTTCTGTTAATTTTTATATATGTATGTCTGTGTGTTTAACCAACAACAACAACAACAACAATATATATATATATATATACATATACATGTGTGTGTATAGAATTTGCTGACATGCCTATCAATATTGCTGCTCCATATATGCTGATCTACTNTACATATATGTGTGTGTATAGAATTTGCTGACATGCCTATCAATATTGCTGCTCCATATATGCTGATCTACTGCCTAATCATCGTACCACAAAGGATGTATCGAAGTAGCCAACAAATGAACGAACATTGTCGTATAAAAACCTTAAATCTGCTTGTTGAACTGTGATACTAACTAACGATAATTTAAACTTAAATTAAAGGGGTATGATTGATAAATGAAAGCCCTGCTTGACAGTTTTGTTCTGAAAGAATTTCATGAAATTCAAATTTGATTGAAAGTCAATTTAGGTTTTCAAGCTTTTTTTTCTGAAAAAGAAATACTCACCATCAACGAGTTTAAGTTAAGTTGCGGTAATATATAAGGACGTGTATGTGATATATGGTGAGTATGGGCTTTTGGGAAGTTTAAATGAAAATTGTTTAAAACTGTGATTGTGATTGGTCTGTGATTGTGATTATGATTGTGTTCCATTAACATTCGAGCTCGTTTTAATTGTTAAAGAATATTTGAAAGGAAACTATTTTATTTGGCTTAAAACAACGGGGCTCATTGATGTGGCTTAAATCTTTTGTAATACATTTTAAATGGCATTCAAATTTTCAATTTGAAATTTTTTTTTTATAATTTTTTTTAATTTTTTTTTTTATCAAAACGGGCTGTTGTCGTCTCCTTTTCTATTGGCATTTTTCTTTTCTTTAATATTTTCAAAGCTTAACCAAAAAAAAAACAATTAAAAAAAATAAAATAAAATAAAATAAAAATTTTAAAAATTAATCAATTTCATTATTTATTTCTACATTGTTTATTGTATATTAAAAAAAAATAACATTAATTAAATTTATTATAAAAAAATATATATTTTGTAGGAATCTAAGTAAAACAATGACGACGAGTATTTCAACACCACCTGGCCTGTGGCGGCTGTATAAAATAGAATCATACCTCCCTCAAAGAACTGGACTAAAAATAATAATAATAATTATAATAAAAATAATAATAATTTAGCAAATACCACAAGTTTTTGGAACAAAATCCATAAATGGATTAAAAAGATTAAAATGAAATTTTTATTTACTAATAAAATAAAATACTCTACTTTAGATTAGTATTGCAAAATGATTTAAAACAAAATGCAATAAATAAATAAATAAATAAATAAATAATTTAAAAATTATTTAAAATTAATTATAAATAAAAACAAAAAAATAAACGCAATGATTATATAAAGAAAATTAATTAAAACATTTAATTAGAATAATTAATTAAAAAAATTCTTCATTCACCTTTTTTTTAATCAAAAAAAAAAAAATAAAAATTATATTTAAAAAGGCATCGCCTAAATACTCCAACAATTTAATTTTCAAACATAAACAAATTGTATGAATGATGTTGTTAAACAATTTCATAAAATCCATAATGTGCAGCAAAAGTTTATTTCATTAAACTTCTGAAAATATGTCTTGAATTTTAATTATTAAATTTCCCGAAAGTATTTTTTGATTTCCAATTCATTCTGTAATCAACCCAAGAAATATTTTAAATGTCAATAGTTCTTTAATGTAAACACTGGTTTAAACTCTATCAGCCAGACATCTCAAAGGAAATCAGATATCAAGAAAAATTCCTCTCAGCAAATACCAAAACAAATTTCATATATTTGTCGTTCGAAGCCAACTTTAAACGGTACGTCCCATGGGCGGTGTGATAAACTAGATTCTAAGCCTGACTAAAATGTTGTAATGGCGAATTACGTTAAGCGATCTCCTCCAAAAATTGTTTCTAACGTCACTAAACTACATTTGGAATAATAACTTTATCTGACAACTTAATTACTTTTACGAAAACAGAGCAAACTTATCGGCTCTTATAAAATAAACGAATTATATTTGAAGGTCAAACATAGTTACGATATTTATCTGCTCTTGCAGTCAAAGCTGCAATCAGTCTCTTTCAAGTACAACTTTCAGCTCTAAACTGTTTAAGAACTTCCGTATTTTCCAAGAACTATTACCGCAATATTCTCAAAGAGTTCATAGCCATAGGAACATACCGACAATAGGTATACATCTTGCGAACTCTACCTATTTATCCAAACCAGTACCAGGCTGAGAAGGTATATGTTCTTAAATGGATAGCAGACGTACCAATTAACTATTTAAAACACTACCACAGAAACACTACCACTGTATCTATTCTGTAACGATTTTTGTACAAGATCGAGGAAGAAGGAGATAATAACTGACTTCATATGTTAATATCTGTCTTTGGCTCAACGCCGACTTCTGTCACTTTTTCTAGAAAGTTTAATGGACCTATGGATCATTTTCTGGATTCATTAAACTTTTATGCTTGATAATTAGATTAGTCTAGAGAAAAGGCATTTATATTGTTTACCAAACCGGTATAACTGAAATTCTTGTTTAGATCCCAATGGCAATCTATTTGTGCTTTCCCAAATTTTATGAAATCTATACTTTCGGAAAACCATTTAATTGTACTTGTAACAGTATTTACAGTGCGACTTTTTCACGTTAGTTTTCCACCGATCATGTTTCTAGCGATTATCTTCGTATTGTTGTGGGTCCAAGTCAATTTTATTTTATAAGTATGTTCAATCTATTTTATATTCTGGATGAGTTTTTTTTTTTTTTTTTTGTTTGATCGTAGAATCCGTTCAAATCCGTTTTATTTATGGATTTAAAATATGGGAAAGTAATTCGCAGCCTGATTTATTGTACTTTGCCATCTTTAAAAAGAATCAAATTTTTTCAATTTTTTTTTTCTCCTCAAATCACTGGGTTGGCTTCTAGCAGGTTAGGGAACATTTTCGATAGTTATTTTGCAATTGAAACATAAACTTAATGTTTTAAACTTGTGTGGCACTTTCATTCAAGTAATCATGGACATGTTGGTTGTTTTTTTCATTACATAAACATTTTAGAATTTAATAAAAATATAATTTCATAAAATTTACGCATAATTTTGTACTAAAAACGGTTTTCAAAAAAGCAAAAATATTTTGTCTAAAAACTTCCTTACACTTTAATGAAATTAAAAATAAATTTTACTTTCAATATAAGTATCTAGATACATTGTATTCATTAATTATTATTTTAATTTTTTTTGTTTTTTCAATTAAATAAAAATTTTGTTTGTTATTGGTTTCTATTCTTTTTTTAATTTTAAGTCTTAATTAAATTTATAGTAGATTTTTGTTTGAATTGTTTTTAAATTTATTTGTTATAAAGTTTTTTTCATTTTATATAAATATTCAATATATTTATAAAAAAAATTTTAATTTATTTTATTTGCGGGGTCTATTTTATAAATTAAAAAAAAGATGTTTTTTAAAAACAAAATTTTTTATGATTTGAATAAATTTGCTTGATTTTTAAAATAATTTTCTATTTATTTTCCATTAAATTTTTTAAAAGCTAAAATTGTTTCATATTATTTTTCATGGTTTTTTTTAATTCTTTTTTTTTATTAAAATTTATTACTTTTATGCTAATTAATTTTTTAAATATCTACATACATAATTTTATGTATAATTTATGTTTGTTTTTGTTTTTGTTTTTTTTTTTATGAAAATTTATTTCATTTCTGTTATTTGATATTTTTAATATTTTTTTATTTTTATTATGTTTAATTTTGTATTTTAAAAACTTTGCTTGCGTTTTTTTTATACTAATTTTCAATACATTTTTTTTGTAATTAAATTTTTGTTTTTTCTATGAGATTTATTTAATTTTTTCTATTTTTATTAATTAATTGTTTAACATTGTTTAAACGTTAAACGCTAAACCGTACATCTGACTGAAGGATTTAATGGCCAATTATGTATTTATGTATGTTTGTAATTGTTTAACATATATTTTATCTTTTTAATTCCTTTTTATTAATTGATAATTATTTAAAATTTTCTAATTTAATAATAATTTTTTCCTCTTAATAACACTACATTTTTTTATTTAATCTGGCAGTTTAGTTTTTATTACAATTTAATATAATTTCATATTTTTAGTTATTTATTAATTTGTATTATTTATTTTTAATCAATATTTTTCAATATTTTAATGGAAGATTTATTAGTTTTTAATATTTTTATAATTATTAAATTACTATGTTTTAATTGTGGTTATATATGTATGACCATAATAAAATTTTTATTTTATTTTTTAAAATAATGAAAATATTTCTTTTCATTATTTTTTAATTTTATTTTACTCGCCTTTTACCTTTATTTGTTTACTAAAGATGAAAGTAAATCTTTAAGTAAATTAATAATTTACTTTAATATGATTTAATATTCTTCTCAGTGTTTTCATTACATATATATTTTGTGTTATCATACGCTACATAATTAATTATAAATAAAAAAAAAATTATTGAACTACGATAGTTCACTTAAATAAATAATATTTCAAATATTATCGCAATAAAGTTAAAACCAAAATGTGAAAGCAGATACATAGCTATTTAAATATGAAAATAAAAATAAATATGAGAAAAATAAAAACTTGCATTCTAAAATTAATTTAAAATAAAAAATATTGTAAAAAACAAAACAAAACAAAAAAAAATCTTATAAAAATATTATAAATTTACTTCAATTGGTACAAATTATAAGAAAAAAACAAAAACCAAAAAAACAAACCAACAAAAAAATAATATTTATACATACACTAATAAACTAATAACATAAATATTTTTTTATTAATTGTCAAGCTCTTTCTGATAATAAATTAGCATTAAATATAAATCAACAACAAAAAAATATTTATATTTAAATAAACAACAAATAATACATGAAAATAATTAGCATTATAATAAAATATAATAAAAATAAAAACATAATATTTAACAATTAATTAAGCTACAATATAAATTAAAAAAAAAAAAAGAAAAAATAGATAAAAATAAAACAATTGAAAATAAAAATACCAAAAATATTTATAATATTATAAAAAAATTTAATGCGTATTGCAAAAACTCACAGCTTTAAATAATTGTAATTTTAAAAAAATTAAAAAAGAAATCGATAAACGAATTAAAAATAAAATACCGAAGAAGAAAAAATTAAATGAAAAAGAAAATATAAAAATTTAAATTATATTTAAACGATAAGAAAACAAATATAGTCCGTTTTTTTTTCATCATCAATTATTTAGTTTATAAATAAATAAAATAAAATTATTAAAAGAAAACCAAAAATAAAAAAGATATTAAAAGAAATGATAATCATTTAATCAGGCTTTCATATTTATAAAACAAACAAACAAACAAACAAATAAACCAACAAATAAACATTTAATGCGTCTAATTAATTAAAAATTAATAATAATTAAGTAAAAAAAAACAATATAAATAAAAATAATAATAACAACAACAACAACAACAGATAAAGGCAATTTTTTTGACATTGTTGCTGCAAATATGAGCAACATTTACTAACAAAAAAAAAAAAAAAAAAAAAAAAAACCGGAATAACATAAAAAACAAACAAACAATAATTAACATTTATCAAAAGCCAATTAAAAAATAATTTACACCCAAAACAAAAATACAAAATAAGAATGAAAACATTGTTGCAACATTGGTTGTAAAGGCAGCAACACTATTAGGGTAGTTCATAATTCTTTGTTTTCTTTTTTTGAATAAGAACGTACCGCAATTTGTTAGTATTTTGTTTGATATTTTATTAAATACTTAGATCAGATCCTTGAAATATTTTCAAAAGATATTAAATGTTTGTAAATTTTGTCCGATAAATTATTAAATTTGTTTTTGATTCTCTAGATTCGAATTTTTGTATGTGTCATGAGAGAAAAAATGTATTATATCGTGAACAGGAAGTCACAGGTACTTAAAACTACCTTTTAGATCCTCTTCCAGAATATTATACAACCAAGCATAGCTTACGTATTATTTTAGAACGGTTACTTATGGCTAAGTGGCCGTCATATATAATTCTATTGACCTGCATCCATTGCTATGTTTTATTTTCTTCATCTGTATCTCATATTTTCATTCATAGGATCTGTTTTATATTTTGACACACGACACCTTTTTATTACAGCTCTCAGTAGTACCACTAGAACATCCATTTATCTTGCGGTATTCAGAGCAAGACATACGTTTTTGGTATTCGGTATTGTAAATAACGTCCTTGACTTCATTTAGGCAATCTGATATGTTGCTCTTTTTGTATATTGTGCGATAGTACTGATCAATAGTGTTTTAACCCATTGAAAATATTTAACCAAAGTATGCTCAGTTACGTCAATAATGTTCATGCTGCAATTTCCAGCATTCTGCTCACAGACATCAGCATAGTTCAGGTCATATAGATAATATGGTGTGGCTGGAACTTTCCATATTGGGGTAGTATCCATGAATAGAAAACATCTAATCTAGTACACTTCGCCCATTTTGCTTTTAATTCTTTTTTATCCATTTACTTAAGGTGTCACTATTTCACCATGTTTGCCATTCTGGATAAACTTCAGTTGAGGATAATCTGAGAACTGTGTCCCCTTCTCATTTTGACATCCATCCTGCTGCAACAAAGGCTTCCGCAACTGTTACTGCATGATGTGCTATCGTTATACGTCATGTATGTAGCTGTTCTCTGTTCTGACAATAAAACGATAAACCTTATCTCCTCAGATTTCGCATTCGTTGTGAGGGATACTGTTCTGAACTTTATTTTGTCGCATTAATTTACACAGCCAAGTAGAAGGATATTTCTAATCAACACCCTCAGTAATTTATGACTGCTTAGTAATGGTCCTTCTACGTTTCCCATTGAGCATCTGCATTGTTTTTTAATGATGTTCCCGTTTGTAATTTACGTCTGCTTGGGCCTTCTACGTTTCTCATTAACAATAGTTCTGATCGTAACAGAAATTTATGAATCCTTGGTAATAGTCCAATTAGGTTTATACTAGGCGACTAAATAACATCGTAGTTTTGTATGCATTATTTACAGCATTACAACAGAAATTTTAAATCAAGTCTTATTCTCAGATAATTCACTATCCTTTTAGTAGAGATTAACGTTTAGGTAACTTCTATTTCTATCTGGCTCTTTTCATATTTACTTTACGTTTATATCTGCTGTTTAGAATATATTTGTTTGGATCCGATCGAGAACCTAACACTGTGTACGTCTATTTCCAAGGATATGTATTGCCTTGTGAGAAATGAAAGATCTTTCTTAAGGGTCGCTAAAAATATGGGTATAGATTACCAAAATTTAACCTCGTTTTCGTTTATTATTCCATTACAAACAAGGTCTTATTTGAGATCTTTTCTGTGACCCATTTTATAACAGTATAATAATTTAGTACCTTTAGAGAAACATATATTAAAATAATGTTCATATTCATTTTGAAAAAACTCTCTTAGGATTGCAATTCACTTTTGAGCTACCCTAATGTTTTTCAATTTTAGGTCGCTGTAAGTTTGTTTAGCTCAATTATAAAATGAAAAAAAAGAAATTTAATACGATAATTATATAATTTTATATTATAATCATAAATTTTTATAAATTAATCAATTCGCAAGCATTTACATTAAAATTTTTTAATTTCTGGAAATGAAAAACAAAACTAAGTCCAAATGTAACTGCTCTTCTGCAGAACTTTTTGTGGCATAAAAATAATGCTCATATTGCAAACTCATAATATTTCAGATACAGTAGATAAAAATTAAATTATCAATTAAAAAAATAATAATAATAATTATAAAATTTATGCTTTTTTTTCTAAGATTAATTTTGGGTAATACTTGATGATGTATCACAACACGCCATTTAAATATTTAAAATTTCTTTAAAATCCGACCAGACGTGTTTAAGTTGATTGTAATATTTTAAAAAGTGTTTAAATTAAAAATAATAAAAAAAAAACTATTTATACATGTTGTGTATGTTTATTTTTAAATTAAAATTCTAATTTTATAATCAAAATTTTTTACAAACATAAAATATAATTAAATTAAATATTCTAAATAATTTAAAAATAAAATAAAATACAAAAAAATAAAGCGAGAACAAAACGATACAATTAATTACCTTTACGATTAAATAGTTATTTACTGTTATTTATTTTTAAAAACAGTTTAATTTATTTATTGTAAATACAATTAAAAAAGAAAAGAATAAAAACAAAAACACTTTGTATAATAATTTGGTTGTTAAATTAAATTATTTTCTCATTATTAATTACAATAATCGATGAAAAATTTCTAAAAGTAGCTCTTTAATCGATTTATTTAAAACAAAACAAAATGAAAAAAAAAATAATAATTTAAAAATAAAATTATAATTTTAAACGAAATCTTTTATTTTTTGTATTTTAAAAATAAGCCTTTACAAAATAAGCGACAAAAAAAAAATATTAAAATAAAATACACAACAAATTTGCACCATTAATTAATTAATTTAATAAAAAAAAAATTAAAAATAAAAACGTATAACAAAATGCTTCAAAGCGAAAACAACAAAAAAACATGAAATAATTTTATTTATTTATTTTATTTTTAATAAAAAACAAAAATACTACTACCAACAACATTATGTACTAAAAACAATAAACGAAAAACATGCTAATAGAATTGAAAATTAAATAAATCAAAAAAAAAAAAATTCATTTTTTTTTTTAATTTATTTGGTCCTTTCAGCGAAAGACTAATCCTTCTCCAACACAACTAAAATACGTAATACTCTAGCGTAAATCACTGGTGGCAACTCACAGGAAATATCATTTTACATTAAGTCCTGCTTAAGTGAATATGGTTTACATTTAGCTACCTTTAAGATGGTATTTCCTTCTATTGGCAAGCAAGCATAAATTCTAATGGCACCTGTTGAGCAGGGGCCACTATTCAAAGATTATCCTGTACTGAATATTATCAAGATTAGCAAGCACAATGAAACACTGACACCTTAGGTAAATGGATTGTGAGGCTGCTTCCCAATATTGATAAGTGATCAACAGCAGAATCAGTGAATTAAAGTATTAACCGATGCAGATATTTTCATGTCATGGATACTATCACCATCACAGTACCTTCCTTATTTCTATTGATCTAAATATTGCACTGGAGTTTCTAGTTGAACCAGCTGGAAATGTGATAAATCATAATAGGCGAGACTCCGGCGCTGTATGCTACAAAATTGTAAATGAATTTCTCCAATAAAAAAGAAACTTAACCTATAAAACTACCAGAAATAGGATCAAAAGGACTGTAAATGGAAGGTACATGGACAATCGGAATTCATTTTGAATTAATACAAAAATGTTCTCAGAGTGGATAAAATTTGTGAATAGGAGTAACAGGGTGTGTCACTGTGATCTCGTGGGTAGTGTGCTAATCTTTGATAGTGGGGGGTAGATGATCGATTTCCTTAGGTTTAAATTCATTAAATTAATAAATTACTTAAAAACAAACGTGATTAAAATTTCTTTTCTCCTACAAACTTTTTTTTAGAATTCCAAAACAATACATCGCATAAGTTCAGGTCATTCCCTAAGAAGTGGTTTTCTGTTAGAATGCGCCTGAGGCGAGTTAAACATAAGCTTTTGAAGTATATGGTGACAGCAATTTGGAAAACTACGGGCGGAAATATCATTATACAATAGCTGTGCCTTTATATAGAACCAAAACTTGTCCTTATCGCTCTACAGCAAACATTTATAACACAGAAAAGCTAAGGTACGGCTTAGATCTGTTCGCACCAGTTATTTGAGCTGTCCAATGCAAAAAAAGAGAAATAAAATTTATTGTAAAATAATAGCAGTGGTAACAAATCACCTTTCCAAAAACCTCCGTCTGCTCCATTCATCT
>QOCX01005304.1:0-13053 GCA_005959815.1 Sarcophaga bullata | reverse complement strand
GTTTGTTTACTCGTAAAGTGGACGGTGGCGAACTCTTTATGTGTGTCTTGTCAGCGCTACGTTCTTCCTCTCCTACTCTGTCGTCTTCCTCTGGGTGTGCATTAAGTATGGTTAATTGATCCGGAAGCTGTATTCTTACTCGGATTATGCGCAAATGTATGTTAATGTACAAATGCCCCTTTTGGGCGCGATCTTTTTGGTATGGTAATTCGATTAGCCGCTCCTGAGATCCTAGTCTATGAAAATGCACGTGGGTTTGACGAACGAAATTTTGGTAAAATTCTGTTGCAGCGTTGCTCTGGGGGTGTAGTCTATCCTAGTGATTTCATTACAAATGAACACTAAAGTGTGCCACTATACATGAGTATCCCTTTCAATTTAAATCCCAAAATGTTGTGTATTAACTTTAGCTAAAATGTGCTCTCATTATTCGTCCATTCTATTTGATACGACTCTTAAGAACTCATCAATTTAATATTTTCTTATATCTTGAAGAAACCTTGGGTATCCCTTAAACTTGTATTTGTTATCTAGAAGGTGGTTATACTGGACGTTGATTTTCTGTGATTTTTTTTTTATCTTGCTTGCAGTGTGCTGTAATGTTGATGCTTTTGATCAGCGTTTCTGTTTTAAATTTCCGTTAACAGATTGGCGCTGTTTTTGATTTTCAGATTTGCTTTGTTGGCGGCGTTTAATGGGTTTATGAATTTAAAATTTTTTTCTTTTAATAAAAATTAGAAATTATTTCTTCACTTACCCCTATGTTTAGATTGTTGGTGATGTCTCAGTTGATTATATTTTGTATTTTCAATTAGTTGTTCGTTCTATCAGTTGAATTTAATTTTTATCGTCTTGCTAGTGGCGTTAAAATCGTATTAGACGAGCCAGAATTTATCGAAATCATGTCTGTAACAGTTGCCATATTAGAGGCGGCATTTAAATTCGGCTGGTGATAATAGACAGGTGGTGGTGGTGGTGCAGCAAAACCACTATGATGGTGATGTATTGGATGATAATTATGTAAATATGATGCAGTTGTTGATAAAGTTGCAGAGGCTGACGACGATGACGACGTCAGTGAAGAGGTGTGTGCTGCCGCTACATGTGCTGATTGTTGTTGTTGTTGCTGCTGCTGATGTTGATGTTGTGGCGGCGTTTGAGCATGGTGTTGATATGTTCTCGTATACACACCACCTCCTCTGGAAGATTTTGTCTATAACCCAGATATCACAACTTCATGCTGAGCATCATCATCCATATCGGGTATTTCTTGTTTTTGTATAACTACTTGACGGTCGGCATTATCTTGATTCTGTTGTTGTGATTGTGGCACTTGAGCAGGTTGACGTGGTGCTGTTTGACCATATTTCTCATGGATGCCACGATGACGTTTCAATGCAAAACGATCTGCAAAAGCGGCCGAACATATATCACATTTAAAAGGTTTTTCGCCCGAATGTACTTTGGCATGATTTTTCAAGTGAGCAGCTTGTGAGAAGGCCGAACCGCATATTTCACATTTGTAAGGCTTTTCACCAGTATGAATGCGACGGTGATTCCATAAGGTAGCATGGCGGGCGAAACCTTTGTCACATACCTCACAGACATAAGGTCTTTCGCCGCTATGCGTGCGTTCATGGTTTTTCAAGTGAGGCGACTGTGAGAATTGCATGCCACAGGTTTGACATCTGCATTTCAAAAATATCATTTTAAGATTTCCGTTTTTCTTTTTTTGGTATTCTTATTTAAAAATACTTACTTGTAAGGTTTTTCGCCGGTATGTATACGAGCATGATTCTTTAAATAGACAGCTTTTGCAAAGGCCAAGCCACATATGCTGCATTTATAGTTCTTTTCGCCACTGTGTAGTTTTTTATGAGACCATAAGCTTGAATAGCGGGAAAATGTACCACCACATATATTGCAGGTGAAAGGTTTAGGATTTCTAAACGCAAATTTCGGCAACGTTAAGGATTCATATGAAAAGTTACTAAAATCTATGGAACTTACTCTGTTTTTACAGTAGCTGAATTTGGCTTGATGCCTGTTGCTCCTGAACCTGCAAATACTACACCAGAGGCGATACATTTATTACACTTTGTTACTTTGGGTTGAGGGAATTTCCTTTTTGATGATGATGCACCGCCACAATGGGTATGTTCTCGTTTGATGTTTACGCCTGAAGAGCAGGACACTTTGTTGACCATTTCCTAGCAATTGCACGTGATTATGTAACATATTTTGGGCGTTTAATGAGTCCATTGATGATTCTGAATTACCACTAGCCAAATCGTTCATTTCAAATTTAATTTCACCGTCTGGTGCTACGAATATCTGTGTGGGAGTCACTTGTTGGGCTGCAGCCATAACAGCCTGGTGAGCTTGATCGTTATGTAGGCAAGTGTCGCAACGGTTTACCTTGGAGCCTTTACGTTTAATGGGTTGTAAGATTTGCACGCCACACGATGTACACTTACTTTGTTCTAATTTTAGGGATTTACCTACTGTTGTTGAGTCACTCGATTGATGTTGCTGCTGTTGATTTTGTTGATGCTGGTGCTGTAATTGCTGTTGCTGTTGCTGCTGCTGTTGTTGCTGTTGCTGTTGTTGAAGTACTGATGATGCTGGTTCCAATGCCTCTGTAGCTACAATTTGAATTTGTCCCATTTGACCATTTTCGGTTATAATATTTTGTGTCTGTACCAAACCTTGGGCGTTTACAACGATTGAGTCCTGCTGCTGCTGTTGCTGTGTCTGATGCTGTTCACCACCGTCCTGACTATGCATACGCTTATGATGATTCAATAAAGCCAAATGGGAGAACATTAGGCCACACACATCACACTTGAAACTGATATTTGAAATTGTATTCTGTATGGGTGAGATAGTCTGCAAGGATTGCTAAAATCCCAAATGGAGAACAAAAAACAAAACCCAAAAAAAAACCAAAAAAAAAAAAGGAATAGATTAAAAACATATTTTGAGAGGACATTTCTATAAATTTAGAAAACCTTACTGCTGCTAAGGGTTTATTCTGATTAACAATTTGTAGACGGCCTTGTGAATCTAGAGTTGCAATGCCAATAGTGCCACCTTGATTCAGTTGATTCAATTGCATGCCATTTACCAAAGCATAATTGTAACCACCAACGGGTTGAGCAATATAACAAGTTTTATTTTCGTCTGTGGCCAATTGTGCTAAATTTACAGTTGCTGCATTACCCTGCCAAAGACTTATTGAAATTTATATGCATTTTTAAAGAATAAATAATCAAAAATTCACTTACATTAGTTGTTGTATAATAGAATGTGGGTTGATCCTTTTGTCCTTCAATTTTGGGTTGTTTTAAAATAGTTCCGTCTGCGGTTTGATATTGTATAGCGGTTGGCTGAACATTTGCTCCAAGAGCATTTGTGAATATTATGTTTTTAGTGATATCTTCCATCATTTGAATGCCTTTTTTCAGCAATCTAGAAAATAGGAACATTCAAAAGGATAACACAATGAGTTTTTAGTTTAAAGAGAAATGAAAAATCGCATGGTAAATAATAATAATAATAATACAAAATAAACAAGAACCTGATGGTAAATTAAAAATTTCTTTCTAATAATTTGCTTTCTTTCCTTTTTTTTTTTTTTTTTTTTGACAATGTTAAACTGCAAAATGGCAAAATGGATATTTCCTACTTAAGTTTATTAAAAGGAACGCATGTACTATGTATGTATATGTCAATATATGGCCGAAACATTTATTGTTTTATTTCTTATAATAAAAAAAAAACACACACACACAAATAGCGGAATCTATTAAAAAAAAAATTAGTGAACAAAACATTGATTGAAATGAAAATAATGAAATTAAAGTCTATTCTTTGATTCATTACCTTAGACTTTGTATGATGTAGCATTGTTAACACAAATCTGATGAATTAGTATCTTCTAGAATAAAAAGAAAGAGAAAGTCAAAAGGAGTTTATAGTAGCAATAAAATATGGCAAATATTTTTTTTAGGTTAATTTTAGTGCCTGGAAATTAAAATTCGTCAAAACAAAAACAAAAGGATCAACTTTTACAAATTAAAAAAAAAAAAAAGAAAAAAGAAAATTCTATTAAAAAAGACATTCAATAAACTAAAGTAAAATACATGAAGAATTTTATCATTATTAAAATAGAAATTTAAATGTTGTTCTTATGATAAGACTACTTAAAATGTTTTTAAATATGAAAAGGAGTGCAACTACACAACTGGTACTAAATGTACGTCTAATTTAAAGATTACCTATGTCCTCTGTTTTCAGAGTAATGAATAACTTAAAGGGAGTAAATAATGTTGATCTACATCAATACGAAATAAGAATAGGATTCAATTATTTCAACTACTTTCTTTTTTTTTTGGAAAGTTTTATAAGATAGCACGCACAAAAGAAATGTTTAAAGAGGTTTAAAAACATAGCTATAGGCATGACATACGAATCGTTCAATATAAAACTTTATTAAGAACAATTTCAAAGAAGCAAGATAGTAGAGTAAAAGCCTCCATGTACGAGTTCTAGGTCTTAATAAGCAATTTGGCCAAACATACACCATTTTGTTTGATAACTTCTTACCATAATGAATGTACGTATGTAATTACATCATATTCATATTACATCATACAATTGATTTTCTACAAGTCTCTATAGACGACCGAAAAATTATGCACCATAAACACAACCACATTTTAGATATTGGAATCCAAATACAGACCACAATATACATGCGTAAACAACTCTCGAACAGGATTAAAGATTTTCAAGTGAGTAACTATTAATATCTACAATTATTCACAGCGGATGAACTGGCAAAGTGTGACAAGTGGGAACCGATCGAATTATCGTCCTGGCTTAAAATCCAAGGGATACCGAGCTCAGATGGTTATTCTGGATCATTACTGGACACCCCACATAGCAAAACAAATTCCGCACTGTAAAGATGAGGATAAAACGGGAAACGTTCTCTAACAAGTGATCAACTGATGTAGACGAATTTTTCCCTATCCATAATGCACATTCGGAGCCTAAGTCAGGCCTCCAAAAGGCTCTTGGGATTGGGGGAAGTGAACTATTGTGTTAATCGCCTAACGAGAAAGTTTCTCACTATTCCTTAGAGCTACCGCCCAATGAGTCTATCTCCCTGGAATAGAAAAAGGTTTAATTCTAAAGTTTCGATACCAATTTGAACATGGTCAGGGTATTTCTTTTCGATCGCTTTCTCCTGATGTCTTGTAACTGACAAATTTTTGGCTAAACTTTTCAGCAATGTATTGCAACTGTCACGAGTAGAACATGAGGATGTTTTTCTTCCCTCAATTTGTGAAAGGTTCCAAGTGCTTTTCTTGTGAGTAATTGGCACAGTGTTTACATCGGACAAGTTTAATTATTTTGACATTGAACCATTGACCCATTGCACAGTGCATACGACTACATAGCCGTTAATGGAAACATATTTCAGAAATCTAAAGCCAATGAAATCATTTAAACGCCAACTGCAAACTACTCTGCCTTTCGAAAGTAGCAATAAATTAGTGTAGGGAAATATGAAAATTTTGAATAATTACTACGAGCGGTGATTAAGACTCATTCAATCTGACAGGCACGCCAATTAATAGACCCTAAAGTAGTGATTAGTAAAAGAAATAAAAATACAATACGAAAAACATATTCTTCATTCTTCAAACAAAATGTAAACAAACACTATAAAAATCTGGCATCTCATGCCGAAAATAAAGAAAAACAGTAGCTGCCAACTGGCGCGCTTTTTGAGAAACGAGACAAACATATACAAACAGAAGAGATAAGAAAATAAAATGAAATGCAAAATTTAATAAATGAATGAAACAAAGCAGCAACAACAAAAAAATGTGAAATGAAATGTAAAGAGAGAAGGAATAAAATTTTCAAGCAATTTAAATATGGCGACGACAGAGACACAAATGCCGGAACGAAAAAAAAGACTACGAAATAAAAAATGCAATGTTTTGGAAACTTTTTTAAAGGCAATTTTAGTAAAACTTACGAAAGATATAAATACTCAACTAAAAATATAGATTGAAAAACAACAAATTTATAAAAAAAAAAAGAAAAAAAAAACAATACTAATTATTATTGCATACTCATAACTATTATTAAGAATTGTCATACTGAAACATTCAGCTTTTGTCTATAATATATAATAATCTCGTGTACACTTTACCTGTATAGGTTTACGCAATAATTTGGATTTTTTTGTTAATCACTTTTAAGGCTTTTGTAGTATGTGAAATGGATTCTTTTCTTTAGCAAAAATGCCTTTGCACTTATGTTTTGATTTGTGATTATTTCGTTATTGTTATAAGATGTCTTAATTTTTTTTCTTTTAACAAGGCCGCTTAAAAGTTGCTATATATTGTTTTTTTCTTTTCTTAGCAAATTTAATTGAAAGCACTGGTGAAATGAAACAGACGAATAAAGTAAGTTCTCTTTGCGCGATACACGACGGAGGGAGTGAACGATAATGAACAATTTTCTCGTGTTTGCGTGTTTTTTGTCACAACACAGTTTGGAATATCTGAATGCCAAGTAAACGGCACTTGCACTTCGCTGGCTTGCTTCTTGTTGCCAAAATGTTTGCTGCGTGTGCTACGAATCAATGAACATACTGGGTTAAATAGGACAAGAAGAAGGCAGATCGATGGCGGGCCAGATTTCTTTCAAGGCTGTAATAGATTCTCTTTTAATTCATAGCTTTTTATAAAATTTTCAATAAATTATTATTGTTCTTACAATTTTTAAACGTTTGCAATAAGTTTTTTTTAAATAATTTTAATTGTGAGATTTTTATTGTACAATTTCTTAGAAAGAAAGCCGTATATTTTCTCTGCTGTTCGCACTTGTCCACTGCTAAAATAAGACTGATGACACACACAGTTTTACTCTGTCTTCGTTTGATAGCGATGTTTCAACGAATATACAATTTTAGTGCCAGCCAGAAAGAGACAAAGATTGAGTTTCATTTGGATAAAGTTGAAACAATAGCTTGCTTTCATTCGATAAGTCTCTTTCGTTAGGTGGACAAATTTATAGTGATGCCAGATTAATGCTCTTGACATTACCTATGGAAAATAAAATTAAAAAGATCCTAATTTTAAAGTTGTTTTTCAGTTTGGTAAGCTAGAACTTTTATTGCTGAGATTCGTGTGTGGTAAATAGTTTCTCCGGTGTTGTGAGTTTTATCACTTATGATGAATTTGTCCGGTTGGTGAATAAAAGTGAATTTCACCGCTAAATTGACGGACATGTTGGTAATACTATTGTGCACTGTATTACCTTTGTGTGGTTTGCGTCTGGATTGAGGATAATTAATGTCAATTTGTAGAGCCACAAATTTTGAATAAGAATGAAGGAAAATAAACTGTTTTTAGAATTTTTTATTTTCTGGCGACACTATTGACAACACATTTTATTGTTACAATATAATGAATGTGGCACCAAATTGATAAGTATTATATCTAGCATATGTTAGGGCGTTTGAATTAAAATTGAGAGTTCCAATGAAAATTTCGTTTACAAAATTTAAAATGATAAAATATTTGTTATTGTAATTATATGAGCTTAATAATAATAATATGAGCTTTTGGTGTTTGGAACTTAATGGGCAATAGTGTAACAAAGAATTTAAATTGTTCAGTTACAAATAATACTATTCAGCTTGCTGAATAATAACAAATACACTCAAACTGTTATTAGAAATTAATAAAAAATACAATTCAGCTAGCTGAATAACAACAAATATACTTAAAACGTTGTCATAACTTGAAAATAATAGAATTAAGCCGGCTGAACAAAAAGACACGTGTCCAAAATATTTTCAGAAGTTGCACAAAAAAAAATTTACTAGCTGAATAACAAAAAATGTATTTGAAATGTTATTACAAGTTTTAAATAATTGCATTTAGCAAACTGAATAGAAAACATTGCAAAGAAAAATAAAATATTTTAAGTTAAAATAAATAATACAATTCAGCTAGCTGAATATTGATAAATACATTTAAATACTTATTTAAAACTACATATTAAGCAATTCAGCTGGCTGAATCCTGCTATATCCAAGTATTCCATAACTAAAATGTTTTTTTTTTGTTAAAATAATTATTACGATCTTAAAATTCAGCTTGCTGAATAACAAAATAAAACACGTTTTGCCTTTGTGAACTCACATTAAGCCACTTTAATAGCATCTTTAAAGAAACAACATTTCGGTTTTTTTCCTTTTTTAATTTGATCATACAATTTGTCGCCACAACATTGTATTAAATTATTGGATTTTCTCTAATACACTCTTCTGTATGTTGGTATAGAAATCGATTTAGGCCTTCTAGAAAATCACGATCATAAATCAAATTAAAAAAATGCAAACAGACATAAATGATATAAAATTATCAACTCAAATTGGCAGCCCGAAAAGTGTCTAAAGAAATGGAAGGAAAATATTGTGTATGTAACCCGTAAAAAGTAACATAAACCCACATATTTTGTTGTTGTTGTTATTGTTGTTGTTGTTGTGGCATTAAACATCGCCCGTGCACAAATGGAGAGACACTTTCAGTCATAAAAAAATTTATTATGAAAGATTTTATGGTAAAGGAACCACCACTTACTATATTTACGATGCTACTACTGTTGCAAATGCAGATGCAGTTACAGATGTTGCTGCTGTTAGTTACATACATATATTGTAGCAGTACTTGCTTATAAATTATAAACAAAGTAGCTGAATAGGAAAGAATAAACAAACAAACAAAAAATAATAATAATAAAGGAAGTAGGAAAACGCGTTGAAGCGTAGTGTAAAGTTTTTGATTATTAAAGTTGAATTTAAAATATTTACGAGTAGAAATCTCATAAAGTCAGAAAATAATAAAATACTGCCGCCATCAGTGTTTTTATATTTTATAAATGTGCGGTTTATTAATGTATTAAACTTAATGGTTTTAAAAGACATACTATTTTCTTAAGAAAATTGTACCAGAATTTTGTCAGCTGGATGTAAATTATCGATATCGACAACCATGGTTTGACAGTTTGCATTGACATATTCGTTCAGCAAGATCTGGCAACACATCATAGTTTAGGTTAGGTTTAACTAGCAGCCTCTTCAATGAGCAGCGCTTATAACACCGATATTACCTATTCCATCATATAATTTCACATTCTGGTTGGCATATCTCAACGATCCCGAGAGTCTTATGAAGGTGTGAAATTGTATCAAATCAAGTCACAATTGGTCATTAAAACCCTTCAGCCAGTATTACGATCTAGCTTCTCTTACCACTTATGTTGTGTGTGTTAATTTTATGCATGAGTGGTGGCGCCTACAGTTTATAGGCGACTCCGAACGATAGGGAAACATTTTCATGGCAATTTTTTATTTATCGCTAGAAATCTGCTGAGAGGATGTAGCTGTAGAAATATTTTTATCATATTTCGTTTTGATCAAGATGTCTAACCTGGGGTTTGAACCGTGGCCTAACGTCTAATAAGCCAATACACTACCTATTAGAGCAGACTACCTAAGAATTATTTCTCTTCCTGGTAGGTTCCCAAGGACAATGACGGACATCTTTTGCTTTGTCGTTGCAGATTGGATGATCTTGATACCAACGACTTTTGGTTGCAACATAATGGCGGTATGTGCATTACATATTCGACACGAGCGATTTGGGAGCATAGGCATCCCACGTGAGGGTGATGGATGTGAACTGCCAACGTTATTGTGCGATTTGACCTCTTTAAACTTTTTTTTGTACGTTTTGCTTAAGTCTTGTTATTCAAAAAGTCAATATAACCTATGACATCGATGGAATTTAAGTGGAATTTTACGCAAGAAAGCTTATAAGCTTACCAGCTCTCCACCAATTAGTACTTCATGGTGGTCTTATGGAAGGAAAGTGATTGACAGCTGTAGGGAATGGCTGATACTGTTTTCAGATTCCAGTCTCCAGTAGAAGAAGTATGAGTTTGCAGTAACAGAAGCAAAATTTTTTATGCGAGAAAGCTTAAAAACTCTTCACGAAGTAATATCTCATGGTGGTGAGGTAGGGGATGGCAAATTTTTTTTGGGATTCCAAAATCCTTTTGGTATTATCCACGCGTGTATTCGGTTTTTAACAATTTTAACTAAATCAGCGCATGTGTCTTAAGTCTTTTGTTTTTATTTTCTTTATGCCTTCAAATTGAATTTTTTTTTTGTTTGTTTGTTTTTTTTCTTCCAATTTATTGTTTATTTAATAACAAAACCTACCTTTTATAGATAATTTAATTACCTGTATAGGCAATAATAACAATAATAATCACACCAACAATCAACACATACACAATGAAAATATTTGAAACTTTTTTTTTTTTTGTACAACATCAATCACTTTCTAAAGTTTTCCGCATTTTTCAAATGTTTTTCTTATGGTAATAGTATGTGATGATGTGTTTGCCTTAAAAAACCAAAGAGAAAAAAACTCAATTTTTGTTCATTTTGATACCGTGGCTCCCACCTCGTTTTTCTCTTCTTCTTGACTTTGGCTGTTAATAAACCGGCATTTAATTTCCATATTGCCTGCATAAAATTGTCTTAACAATTATACGAAGATATACAAACAGCGTGTATGTATGTATGTATTTGTAAATGAACGAACGTATTGCTTTTTTTGTTTTGTTAAGAAAGGAAAATCATTTGTTGTATTAGTTTTGTTTTGTTTTGTGTTGATTTTTTTCGTTGATTTTCGAATATGAACAGCATTTGCTGGTTGTCCTATAAAATTAATGTTATTTCCACTTATTTTTTCTTTCCATTTTTTTTAATGCACTTTTATTGTCTTTTTTCCCAGAAAAACGAAAAAAACGTCTCCGCTTACCAATGGTTTTGGAAAGAAAAAGAGGAGACAAGTTTTTCACATTCACATGTTGGCCGATGTAATGATCATGATCTTGTCTTTTTCGGCAACATGTAACATCATTTATTTTGTGAGTTTGATCTAAGCGGAGGCATTGTATGCTGCATTGTGTGGAATGTGAAAGAGTTGAAAGAAAAAAAAAAAAACAAAAACAAAAAAAAGCTTCATGAAAGTGAAATTGTTACTAGTTTTAGTTTGAGTTTGTGCATTTTATAGCCTACAAACATGCCTCCGAATGGATGTATGTATGCATGTGTGCATGTATGTGTCCCAAAATTGTTTAACAATTCAACGAATTTTCTTCTTCCTAATCTTAAAGCATTTATCATCTTCATTTTGTGAAAAGCAATATTTTTTTTTCACGGTTTGTTTGTTGTTGTTGTTGTTGTATTTTTAAACGTAATACAAGAGGACAGCAATGCTTAACTTTCAAACTAAATTCACTTTTTCTGTGTAGAATTAAGCTGGTCAAAGATGCTTTTATTGAAGATTTACCAACAAAACAAGATCTTTATTTGTTCTCGAGAAACTTCGCCTAAGGGGATGTTTCTGTCTGCGATACAGATTCTTATTCCCGATAGGGCACTGTGGGATGATGTGGTACTTTCGAAGTATAATGGTATTCTCAACTTCTGGGATATTTTCATCTCTGGTTCCGGAGTTGGATGGTAGCACTGAGACTGTGGTTTTCTGTAAGGATTTCGGACTGAAGCTCCACGGTAGATTGAATGATGACTGTGGCATCTTTCAAGCAAAGATTTTGAAGGATCCTCTTGAGCCCGAGATTATTTCAGCTTCTGCGATATCAGAATCTTATGTGAACTTCGTTGACTGAGTGCGATCTGATTTAGGTAGCGTCGAGTTCTTGATTATCAGAACTCCATAAACGACTTTTAAATCAGATCAAGTTTGTCTCTGTTGGGTTCCAGAACACAGTGTTATAGCCAGGAACGAGATGGCAGTCATTAGGTTCTTTTCTATCTACTATCACTATGATATAGTAAGAAGGAGCAAAAATGTTGGGAGAAGAGAAATGTAGCTGTTGAGTGTCCAAATGTCTATGACTGTCTATAAACGTTGTGTTGGCATAAATCTAGTCGACGACAAATTACTGCGTTTCTTTAGGGACACTGCGAAGTTAGATAGCTGGCAAGCGTCTAGCATAACATGCGTGGTATGTAGCGCCGTCATGTTGCAACCACATGTTGTTGGCATCAAAATCATACAATTCAGACCAAAGGAATTGACTTATAGGCCTTGCCGTTGACAATGATAACCTGACCAACTTTATTCTCAAAGAAATATGAACTAATAACGCCACTATCCCAAAACCCACACCAAACAGCGACTTTTTCGTAGTTAATTAGACGTTCTCATCGTCTCAGAGTCGACAATTTTGTTTGTTCACGTACCTAATCATTCAGAGAAGGATCTTAACGCTGATGATTTTTTTTGTCAACTGCTCAAATTTCGACATAGTCTAGTAGGTAGTTTGCTGACTTATAAAACGTAAGGTCACGGTTCAAGCACCAGATCAGATATCAAAACGAAAATATGAAAAAATATTTCCTTGGTGACTTCCTCTCAGCAGATTTGTGGCAAAAGTTCTGAGAGTAAATAAAATTTCTATGAGAAGTTTCCCAAAAAAATCTGTCGTTCGGATTCGACTTTAAATTGTAGATACTGCCACTGATGTGTAAAATTAACACACACACAATATAAGTGGTTTGAGAAATTAATTCTGACTGAAGGATTGTAATGCTTACTTATGAATTTATGTTGGATCATTTTGCCCAATCGTTTTATAGAGTAGTTTTTGCTTTATGGATCGATCGTTGCAAAACTCTGTAATTCTGTGGCTTTTTTTGATTCGAAGTTTATGCGTTGCCAGAAATATGTGGAAAAGCTATTAAAAGATTAATACTTTGAATAAATCCGTATGGACAATTTGTTTATTTTTGCAATTTAAAGCTTATTTTTTTTTTGAACTAAACAAAGTTTTTTTTTCTTTTTTTAAAGAACACACAACTGCTCATGATTGTGCATGACAGCATGCAGCAAATTATTTATGAAAACCATATCGTACCAT
>QOCX01005303.1:0-13053 GCA_005959815.1 Sarcophaga bullata | reverse complement strand
TTTTTTCACAGATTTTACTTGGACACTTTATTGTTGTGTTGCTTTTAATGATGCGTGCTTGCTGCTGCGTTTGTTGGCTCTGTGTTTTGTTTGTGTTCTCTTAAGATGCGGCTTCGTTTTTTTTGTTCTGTATTCTTTGATGTTCGTTTACACAACACACTCAAGATCTACTTTGTGTTGTTATTGTTGTTGTTTTTCTTAATTTTAACACAGACACATTCCAGACACCGCAACTGGTTTATAAAAAAAGTTACACACAAATACTGCAAATCTACATACACTACATAATTGGCCATTCAACCTTCAGCACGGATTACGGCTAGGTTCTCATTCACACTATATGTTGTGTGTGTTAATCTATAACTGAGGTGGCGGGGGATACAGGGTTTAGTCGACTCGACGGACAGAGTTTTTGAGAAATTTTCATGGCAGTTTCTCTCATTAGCCTCAGAGTTTTTGCCAGAAGTCTTGCTGAGAGGGCGCGCCGGAGAATATTTTTTAATTTAGTTTCGTGGTTTTTGATGTTGCAACAAAATGCAACGAGCGCAACACAAGAACAACAACGAATGACGTCTATGTCTTGATCTTCGCAAAAATTCTGAAGAAATCGAATGCAAACTTCTAAACAATACAATTCTATTTAACAATGCGAAAGAACGTTTTCTTTAATTTACTTTTTGGAATACTTTTTGTTTTTCTTATAAGAAAACAAACAATTAGTATTTTGCCAAATTCGTACACTTTTTAAACGCACCCAAGGTTTTTTAGGAAATTGTTTTTACACACCCTTGCTTGGCAATCCGTGCAAGAATGTAATTTTTGTTAAATAGTTGGTCAATTTGATATCTCTTGTTTTTTTCTTTCGTTTTTAATTAAAATTTGTTCGCCTTTTTTATTTTTTGTTGCTCTTTTTCTTTCTTTCTTTTTTTTGTTGGCTTTACTGTGAGCGGTTTATTTTCTCAAACCAAAAACAAAAAAAAACACACTTTCAAATATTATTTTCCGCACACAACACGTCCATACGTTATCGAACACAAACAACTCTCAACTGGTGCTTGAAACGATTTCGAAATTTTAAAAACTCACTTTTCTAACTTGGCTTTACGAATTTACTTGTTGCGCACTTTTCTATCTTTTTTAACCACACAACAACAATCATCACTTCTCACACTCACGCTCTTTTTTCTCTTTTTACGAATAGATTGTTCTCTTCTCAACTTTGCTTGCTACTCTTACTCTTTTTACATCCTAAGTTGGCTTTTTTGTTGAGATCAAAACAACAAACACACACACACACACACACACTCAAACAAATATTTTGTTCATCTGAACGAACCAGTGTTGGAAAATGCAGTATTTTGTACATTTTTTTCAGTATTTTTTCAGTTCAAAAATACCGCAGTACCAATTGTTTTTGTTATGTGTATCTTGTACAAAAGTACTATTTGATGGAAAAAAGTACTTTTTAGTAATATTTAGTACCATTTAAAATTATCAGTTTTGCCCAACACTGGTAGTTTTTTTCTTCATGGCAACCCTGTTGGTTAGAAAAATTTTGTTCGTTCAAAAAAATATTTTTTTTACTAATTCGCACATTCTTTTTCCGATTTTGGTTGATATAAGTAAAAATTAAGCCGCATTCATTTTGAAAAGCCGTCGATTGTGTGTGTGTGTGTGTTGTGTGTTCGTGCTGTCTTGCTTGCTGCTGCTGCTGCTGTGTTGTTGTTATGTTGTTGTTGTGCGCGCTGTGTTGAGGAGAAAAATAAAAAATAAAAAAAATAAAATAAAAAAAATAAAAATAAAAAAAATAAAATAAAATAAAAAAATAAAAAAAAATAAATAAAAAAATGTCGGACTGAAGAGAAAAAAATAATTTTTTAATTTTTTTTAAATTTGATGAGTTTCCAAGATGGTGAGTTTGAAGTGTGGTGAGTTTTAACAAAGTGTGGTGAATTTGACAGGTGTGGTGAATAAAATCGAAACTCATCAAACTTCCGTTATTCGAAATGGTACTGTATTACTATAAATCAATGTACTGTATATTATGAGTTGGACGGTGTGTATGTCTAGAATAAGTCATTTTCTCCAATGTTAGCGGAGTCAATAACCGAAATGTCTGCTTTAAATATGATTTATTGCTGGCAATACCGTTTTTATTATTTTATTATTTTAATGGCAACTTCAAACATTGGACATGACGCCGTTTTCGACGATATTTGATCGGCGTCATTATAAAATTTACTTCAATATTTTTCACGTTAATGCTCGGTAAAGTGGTTAAATAAAAAAATAAGAAAGAACCTGAATTAAAGTAACCAAAATAATGTTGAAGCAGAGTTGAAAGCCAATAAACCAACAATTTTTTCCATATGATGCCTTATAAATAAAATTATCTTATGTTTGAACTCTCTTAAAGTTTTATTAAATTTATTAAAGTTGGAAATTTTAAATAAATTTTAAATTACCGAATATTTTTCATTAATTCCGCATAGAGCGTTTTTAATTTTTAACAATCTGGCTGCTCTATTTGAAATAGCATCCACATTCCGTCTCATTGTAGTTTAAAACAAGTCGCTGAAGATCTATTGACGGCAAAATAATTACAACGGCGTCAAAATATAACACTGAACTGCCATGATACGCCGTCGCCTGTCAGTTAATATTGGATTTTATTTGCTACACACAAAGTCAGTTGAGCTCGCGATGTGGAAAAGAAAAAGTCGGGCGTGGAGTTAAAGTGGAAAAAATTAGAATTTTAAACACAAGAAGTCTCTTCAAACTTAATTTTTCTATTTTTATTTAATAAGAAAATCTATTAAAAAACAATTTTTTATGGCAAATATTTAGAAAAAAATATTTCTTTATAGAAAAATGTGATTTTAATGTAAAGAAATAACTGAAAAGATTTTTGTGGGAAAAGGTGAATAGAAGAATGAAGTTTTTGGTTTTTTTTCCTCTGTGTATGTGTGAGTGGGAGTGAGTTGGTCTTTCGAATAAAGTGACGTGACGGGAAAAACGTAATAAACAAAAAAAAAAAAAGAAAAATCACAGAACAGTGAAGAATTCTTTTCCTCTTTTTTGTTTGTTCGCTCTCTCTATCATCTCTCTCACTCGCGCTGTGGCAATTTTCAGTTGTCTACCAACTGAAAAAGAGTGTGTGTGAAAAAGGAAAACATGTAGAAGGATGGTGAATAAAAGGAAGAAAAGAAAATAAAGAAAAAGGGCCGGTTAAATAGCAAATAAAATATACAGCACAGGAGGAGAGAATGTAAAGAAAATTAAAATAATTAAATTAAAACGAAAAGAATTTTTTGCAAACAACCCATTACTAGCATTTGGATGGACGGGACATAAAAGGGAGTGCCTAAAATATGAAAAAGAGTGCGAAATTCAAAAGGAAAATATTTGTTAAAAGCAAAGCAAATAATTTTATTTATTTTTTTCGGTCTTTTTTATTCGTTTTTTTTTGTTGTTTTTCTTGCAGTTATTTAGTGTTGATTTGTAGGTGTATAAGAGTGTAAAGTGTTGAGAGTGTGTGTATAAATAAATGAAAACAGCATCCAATTCATGCAAAAATTTTATTTCATAAGGAGGAAATAAAAAAAAGTATTAATAAAAGTGTAACATAAAGAAAAGAAGAAGCAGAAGGAGTTAAAGTTTAATAAACAATCAAAAGATATTATTTTTTCTGGTGTTAAAAAAAAAAGATTCACAAAAAAGAATAAAAAAAACAACAATAAAAAGTAATACAAGAAAAAATAATAAAAATAGCAAATCAAAATGGCGCACCAGCAGCAACTTGCCTCGGTGAATTGTTCATTGGATGATATCGATTTAGCTGCTCTAAGGGTAATTTTTTTTTATAAATTTTTAATTTAATTTTCATTTTTCATTCATTTGTAATAGCTCGTCGGTCCTCTAAATAATATCTACAAAATAAACAATTAAAAAGCACACATACACTTACAATAAACATAATTTTACAAAAAAAAAAAAAAATATCTTTACCGACTTCCCCATTCATCAAAATTTCCTTTGTTAAATATTTCTTCTTTCTCTCATTTCTCTTCTCTCCTCTCTCTCTCAATCTCGCCGTCTTTTGTGAGTTGTCTCTTTATTCGTTTTATTCGTTGATATGTTCTATGTTTTGTATGATGACGATATGGGTTTTGTTGTTGTTTTTTGTTTATATATTCTCTCTGTTTCCTTGTCATATTTGAGTTTTGTTTTATTGTGTGTTTTTATATGCGTTTGCTTCTGTAAGAATGTGGTGTGCATGTGTGTATTGTATTTACTGTGTACGGTGATGTTGGGGTTCTACGCCCTCTTTGTGCTTTGTGTTATGTAGTTTAAGAGTTGCCAAATACAAGAGAATTTCTCCCAATTTGCAATGTTTATGACAGAAAATTAAGGCTATGATTTCTTCTTTAAATAATAAAATAATAATGAAATAATAAAAAATTGTGTTTGAAATTTCAATTCTTTCTGGTCCATTGAAGAATTTTCTTTTTTTTCTTTGGATATTGTTATTAAAATGAACCAAGAAACAAACAAATTCGTTTTGTTTGAAGTCATAAATGATGTCAAAGAATATTTGTACATGTAAAGAAAAGCTAGGCCGTAATCCTGACTGAAGGGTTATAATGGCCGATTATGTATGTATGTAAAGAAAACTTATGTTGAACGTGTTGTAGCAGATTTGCTGCTTGCAAAACTCTCCTAGTTTGTATCGGAGGATGTGGTGTGGCACTGATAATCCTATACATACTGACGATCTTTCAATTTCCACTCTAAATTCGAATCTTTGCATGCAAAAAACGGTCTACTTTGGCCAATAGGAGCAAAGTCGTGTTCCTTCATGTCAACGTTAGAACCCATATATCGAGATTGTCAGAAGGCCCAATAACCAATTTATTTTCGATCAGCGCTGATCGTATGTTTATGTTGTTGTGTAACAAAAAATAACACCTAACTTCTTGCACTAATTCTTGATTTGAACAATTGAATAATCATTGAAAGGATTTGCTCAGGACGTTTACTTGAAAATATTGCGAATTTTATTCAGAATAGCGATGTAGACGCAGACAGTGCGAATTTGTAGTGTGTACTTAATTACCAGGATTCAGGCCTTCATTTGGGAACACGGTTAAACTTAACTTTCAGCTGCATGGCCACACATCAAATTAGCGAATCAAATCGAGGTGTGTTTAAGGTAATTAATATTAATACCGGCGCTGGGTAAATCATATGTTCTCTTATTATATTATTATTATATTCAATTACAAAATGAAGTTTGAAGGTATAATTTTGATGTATCACTATGCTAAACAAAATAAATATTACTAACACATGTGTACATTTGATGTCTCGCCATGGAGCTTAAAGGTTAGATCAGATAAAATGGGTGGTGACATGAGAAGGGCTGATCCAACAGTCCTTGTGGGTATCGCCTTATGAACACTGTGCATATTTTAAAAATAAATCCTATCGAGCATTTCTCGTTATTTAGTCCTTAGTTCGATTGTTCTTAATATTTAAAAGTATATGAAAATATTCATACATAGTATTCTTATTCGACATTTTGGAGACAATTTTTTTTTATTCGTGTAGACCACGGCAGAAAATTTTATGAAAAGCCTACAGTATCAACATCCAGACGCGGATCAATCTCGCTTTAGCATTCTTCTTTATTAACACCTCTCTTGTCCTTTTATTTAGAGGTAATAGAGAATCCGAAATCATTTTCAATTCGCGCATGTAATGTTTTTTAAAATTAAAATTCAAAATCTTTATGAATATCATCGANNCTGTGCAAAATACCATTCGTTACCTTATCGAGAATTATGCTACAACAACGCAGCCTCTTTTCTAAGATTTGACTTTGAGGGTGTATACTTACCCAATGATTTTTTTTATGATTTGACGCAATTTTAGCAATTTTATAGCGGTTTTTTACAGAGTATTTAGCAGATGGTAGTTGATGTCCGCAGTTTTGATTGTTTTTCTTTTAAAGCTGCGGGGGATTCTGAACAATTACGAATTTTAAACAGATTTTTTTACATTCATGAGGGTTTTGTTTTGTTCTAAACATATTCCGATATGCCTGCTATCTACTTACACATTTTTAGCAACTGCTTGAAGCCAAAACAATTGGGATTATTGCCAACAGCTCTACACTAATAGTAATATTCAAAATAGGGTAGTCCCCAATTGATTGTCGATATTCGTAGACGAAAATTAAGATGTGTTGGGCATATTTTACGCGGACGGCTTCACAGGGCTACAACTGACTGTAATCCCTAGTACAGACGCCCAAGGCACAGTTGGAAATAGAGGTAGAAAGGATAAATCAATAATAGTGGTAATAATAATAGTAATAATAAAGTCATTCACAAATGCTGTTTTGATTCAATAATTGCAGAACTATGGTAACACTGATATTTATACGTTATTAATATTTAATTAAAAGAAAAATAATTACTACAGGTTTTGAATAATTTATTTTTAATTCTGCCTTTATTTAGGCATTATTTTCACTTATTTTCTTAAAATATTAATTGCCGGTTTTTCCTGACATTTACAATTTCTATTATTTAATATGGAGCCCATATATTGTAATAAAAAAAATTAATAATAAATACCAATTTAAACAATTCTATGTTTGAAACTTAAACAAAAAATTATTTAATTGGGTGACTGTGTAAGCACGTCAAATCAACTTCATGTACATGGTTGTCGTCGTCATCTTGTTTTGCTTACATATTTATTGTAATCACTTCCTTATTTATGATTAAACAAATTCCATCATCTTCCCCTCTCAACAACAACATCAAAAAAAAAAAAAATAAATAAAAAAAAAAGTGAAAACAAGTGAGAGAAACGACAACAATTAGGCAATCCTTTACTTTTATTACCCATGCCATTTAAGGTTTTTTACTTTTTTTATTCTTTTGTATCGTTATAATTTAATGATTATTTTATAAGTCGCTTTTTAGCATTTGTGAGTTGTGTGTTGTGTAAATAATAAAAGGTGTGGTCTCTTTACACAAAATGGAAAAAATCTTTATAAAGGAGGAATTGGTTGTTTTCTTTTTTTTTACATTTTTAATACAAAAACAAAAAACTAAAATCAAATATCAACAATAATACAACAAAAGTGTATTTTTATTTCATTTTATTTAACTGATAATTCCGAATGAAGACACAGAACACAGAACGCAGAAACAGAAAAAACGGAAAAAAAAACAACAAAAAACAAAATCGCATAATTGACAAATTCACTTTCAATACGAAAACAGCCGGCCATCATTGTCATTACTCATACCAACACTAATTATTTTATAAACTATTATCGTTTAGTCTCTCACTCTCTCTCTCTCTCTCTATTTCGAGTATTTTTTTGGTTTCGTTAAGAATCTAAAGAATGTTTTCTTTTTTAAAGCTTTATTTTTGCTTTTTTTTAAAGCATTATTTAATTTGAATTTAATATTAATATTAATTTTTATTAATTTTATTATCCGTTTTTTATTGTAAAGAAAAGTTTTTTTTTTGTAACTTGAAAATGTGATTCGTTTTTCTATGCCTTAAAGCAAGTGTTGCTAACCCATCTTTGGAAATAAACTCTAGAAACTGAAAACATGCGTAAACTAATTTTACGATATTTTTTTTTATCGTTTTAACTATTAATTTTATTTTGATAAACTCTTTCCGGCCTACTAATTGTTTCTTAATTACTAAAATTAAACATTTAGTTAAAAAATATAAATAAAAAGACGTAGAAAAGTGGTGGTATCTTGTTGTTGGCAATGTACTAATGCTGGTTAGTATTTTTTTTATGATTTTAAGCGGGGCTCCATATGTGCAATAATATTGTATTTCACTCGAAAATTTTCTCATTATTATTTTATTGACATATTCGACTTAAATATTGATACAATTTATGTACTATTGTCAGTACTTTACATAATCAGAAGCAAAGATATTTTCAGCTAGCTGCGTTGGGTTTTTGTCATTGTCGAAGATAAACTAAAAAATATGCTGTGATCTCTTGATGCTGATAGTAGTTTTTGTTGCCTGCATAAACATTACAAAGTCGAGAAATCAAAAATGAGTCACCGCCGCCTAACGCATTGACATCACACTTATGAGACTGATAAAAAATAAATTCATTTCATTTTACAATCTTGTATACTTTGTGTGAAATTAAATTAATATAATCAAGAAAAAGGAATTTAATTTGATGGTGATTTTCAATTCAATTTCCCTTTTTTAAATAATGATTTCTCGTATGATTAGTAGTAAAATTAAATGCGTGCTTTTCAGTTATTCGATTCAGTGCCTTTTTATATTAAAGTGTCATCAACATATCTTTTCTCTCTCTCTCTCTCTCTCTCTCTCACTCTCGCTCTCTCTCTCTGTCTCTCTTTGTGTTTCTAGTACTCTCTTTTGTTTTATTTCTATATTACCCCACCGGCCGGACCGGTCGCTTTATTGTCTGGCTTATTTTTGTTATTGTTTTCTTACAAATTTGTTTTCTGTTTTTTTTTTTTTGTTTTTTGTCATACGTCTTGTATTTCTTTTACTTTTGTGTTTTTAAGCTTATTGTTGCGGTTATTGTTTTGTTATTGCCATTTACACCGTTATTTTTTTGTTTTCAAAACAAAGAAAAAAAGGTGGTGATAAGTAATAGGCAGCCAGGCAGGGTATAGAAAAGCAACAATATTAGGATAAAAGTTCTCATATTTCTTTAAAACGATTATTTCTGCCTTCTTTTTATTTCTCTAAATGACCTGTAAACACCCTTGTTGCTTTCTCTCTCTATCTCTCTTTCTCTATCGCTCTCCTTCTCCACCTTTCGTTTAAAAAATATATAATATAGTAAAAGAAGAAAAAAAAACAGTGAAGTCATCAAATTTCAATATTTCAGCAAAAATTTTCTGTTACATACTCTCACCCTCTACTCTAACATCTATACTCACTCCTCATATAAATACCCCTATAGCAATAAAGCAATTGAAATGAATTATTGGTAGAAGAGGCATGCATGCATGATGCAGGCAGGCTCGTGTTTGTCTTCTCTTTGCATATTTCTTTATTTATTTGTTGTTTGTTTGTTTTTTTGTTTTGTTTCAAGAGAGATTAAAGTTTTATGCTGCTGCTGTTGTCATTTGTTCCAAATGCAATTGAATTTTATTCTAAAAACAAATAATCGATATGAAAGAAAACATAAAATTTAAAGGGAGAATAACAATTTCAAAAAAAAAAAAAAAAAAGATCACAATAAATATTTTTCACTTTCTCTTAGAACAGGAAATAAAACAAAAACGAAATCATCACATGCAAGTGGTGTTTCTTTCTATTTTGAGAGATAATGGATCAGTTATGGTATACAGGTGTTGCCAAAAATAATAAGTACAATAAAATATTAATTTTTTGCACTTGTGAGAATAAGACGTTTTCTTTAAAACTATCTGCTTATTTCTCAAATTAATTCTCAAATTAAATTGATTAAATCCTATCGAAGATTGTGGAAAAAATCATTAAAATTTCTTACAAAATTGTATCACACAATCGTGACCTATTTTCGATCTTTAAGTTGATTATGGTCCTTAGAATGGAAGGAATTTTAAGTGGTTACAGAACTTCCTTGATTATAATTTAAATTCCGCTAGGAATAAGTAATACTTTCACAGTGTACTTTAATCAAAATCACGTAATTTCCCTTACGCAAGTTAGTTCTTATAGTTACAGCCCTCATCCTTGTGTGTTAAGTTAATCTTGTTTCAAATAGTAAACAAATGGCAACACTTTTATTATTTTTTGATTTGTTTGATTCTTCTAAGCGTATTTATTTGTTTTGATTTGTTGTTTTTCACCTTAAAAAGAATACATGACTAACGGTTTCTTATTACTATTTATTTATTACATGTAATTTTGTTGTTGTCAAATTTACTATGCATATACATACATAGAGTGTCGCCATTAACTTGTCTACTTCCTTTTCCCCCTTGCAACACAATAGCGAAGGCATTAAACGAACAACTTGCATGTGATTTGATTTGTTTTTATTTCTTTCATTACCTTTCATAGGTATTTACAGTAATTAAGAGAATACACTGTGAAAAATAAAATGTTTTTTTTTTTTGTTTCACATTGTATTGAAATATTCGAATACTAATCTAACCACATGCGCATTTAGTTATGATATGAGTATAGCAAGAGAGAGAGAGAGAGACAGAAGAGACGAGTTTGTTTACTGTTGTTAGTGTTTGTTGATTTTACTTAAAACCGGTCAGTATTTAGACATTTTGTTCTGAATATTTGCCTGTGAAGTGATTATTCATTGTGTCGCGATATGTTTTCAAACATTACCTGACTGCATGCTGGCATTCAAGGCAAAATGTTTACTGTTGTTAGTGTTTGTTGATTTTACTTAAAACCGGTCAGTATTTAGACATTTTGTTCTGAATATTTGCCTGTGAAGTGATTATTCATTGTGTCGCGATATTGTTTTCAAACATTACCTGACTGCATGCTGGCATTCAAGGCAAAAGAAATTTTCAGTTTGGGAAACAGTGGAATATAAAAATATTATAACGTTTTAAATATAAAACCTACAAGGGAGGTAATTAACTATTATAAGAACTTTTTTATTAAAATGTCATCAGCAAATAAAACTGTCTGTTCATGGAAAATTTTTTGAAAAAGAAGCCGCATTTGTTAAGTACTTTGGCCAAGATGGGTGTCTCCAACATTCTGACTTTATCCTGGCTTCTATATTTCTGTGCTCTTGCCTAAGTCTCATACCGAAGTTCGTAGCTACTTGATTTGCCAACATGGTAGCCTTAGGTGACGATGAGAGGAAGCTACTCAGTCGATACTGGGGTTGGAGATTTTAGGGATTTTGTACCTTCTTCCAATGGGTTGATTTGGCTTTCATTTTTATCACGCCGTTCAGTTTTTTTTCACACTGACTCCTACATACAGAAAGGTGTTAATAGAGTTCTATTTTAGGGGGTGTAAAAGAATCCCCAGATAAATATTTTAGTACTCGTGATGAGTATTAAACTTTGATGATAAAACTATGTATATAGGCAAGCTAAAACAAAAACCTCTATGAACTATAAAAGACAAAAAAAAAAGTGTTGAAATTTTTTTCTTTTTTAGTCTTATCAACAAAACAATTTGAGGTTAAGCAAACAAAAAAAAAAAGTTTTTTCCCAACTCAAATAATGCTTTACACACATTTACTATGTTTGAAATGAAGGTGAATCATATATAAAGTTTAATAATAATATTGTGATACTCACAAAAAAAAAAAACAACAAAAATAACAATTAAAACCCCCGAGTATAAAGCTAATGTCAGAGAAAGTATAGAAATACTGGCATTGCAACACAACATGTGAGATTAAATGTTGGACATCATTGAATATCGTATGCCATGATTTATGTCGAATATAGTTGTGCAGGTGTGTGTGTCTGTGTTTTTTTGTTTTCAAACTAATAATGACAAACACGATAAAAGTGTAGTAATAGCAATGACGCAAATAAAACGATTAACTTTTCTTTGTTTCGTTCTTTGGAATGTTTGTATTATTAACAACAACAACAACAGGTATTTCAATAAATATAGATTTTCATTTTGATTTTCATTGATATTCGTTATCAAATTTTAAAAAGTATTCACTTTTCTTTGAAACTCATGACCATGTTTCTTTTAATATCTGTTTTGTGGTTTCAAATATGCTCGTCGTACTATTTCATTATCCTTTTTTATAGAAATCCTCTTTATTATTGCCCAAAGAACTTGCAATACATTGATTGTTTCGAAAAAGATATTGACCCATGTGTGGTACAGTACGTTTTAATATGCATCGACAATGTCAGTAGTAGAAAAGTTGTCAACTAATAATTCCCATAGTCGCTGAAAAGTCATCCAAGCCTCTGTAAGTCACCTAAGCTTCATCCAAGTGCTTTTCATCATTCAAACGTTGCAGAATGTGGGCACACACCTTTTAATACCTATCATAAACCATAACTATACTTAACCTCTTGTCTCCGTTGACGCTGTCGCAAAATTCGATGATGGCTGTAAGCGCCGATCAGGCCAGGCTATGTCTCTGTTAAGGCTCTTTCATCTGAAGTTGTCATTTCAATTGCCATTTCCGTTCGTCTCGGCACAAAAGGGGTTAACAGAATAAAATGTGAGTGTTTTTGTGAGAGGCATGTGCATAGCCCAGAGGAAAATTGTTAGTAATATTTTCAATTGTAACCAAATATTTTCAAGTGTAATCTAATAATATGTATATGTAGTGGAATATGTAAAAAAATGTACAGCGCCATATCCGTAAAGACTGAGTGTTTAACTGGACAAGTAATTTTTCAAAAATGGAGATCATTTTTCATTGTTATTACTGAATCTCATTGGAAAATAGTGAATCCTACTGTAATATATTTTTGGGTGTATCATTGAAAGCTAAAAAAAAAGCGACATGAACCTTCTTTAGAAGCTGGACAAGCAATTAATGCAATTTACGCCTCTTTTTAACGAACATTCTTGATGTTTGTGTCCTATATGTGTAAAAAGCCGAAGATGTTCGTTCCCCGGGGGATATTGGTGCCGATGTCTGGTTAAAACTGATCCACAAAATTGGTGATTCAAACGTTCCCACTTTGTCGAAAAACTACTGCATATGCTATGTAATGTAAAGACTCATGGAAATCCTGCTCTTAATTGCAGTGATATATTCCTATCAAATTACTCTTGTGTCCTAAAACCCCTCCCTAGACCCCTCCCTTCATTTCATTAAATTTCTTTGATATTTCTTAAAATCCAGACCTGCATTTTAAATTTTGCGACATTTCACAATGCTCTGCACACACAACCCACGCCCACGCATCTGTTTTAAATCGTTTTTAATTGTTTGTTAAATGACTGTTAATAAGGAAGTTTTTTTTTGCTCATTCATTTTCATTTGTTTTTGTGTATGTTTCTGCTTTTTTCCGTTTTTTTTAATCCCAATTGATATTCATTTGCCACCACCTACGCACA
>QOCX01005300.1:2470-13057 GCA_005959815.1 Sarcophaga bullata | reverse complement strand
GAAAAGTTTTTTTAATTTTTTTTCTTTATATGTATACTACTGGTATATGTATGTATTCTACTCAAAGAGAATTTTCCTACTCAAGTTTTTAGTCAATTTCTTTTGAATATTAGAAGTACTGTACGTATTTATTAGCCTAGTTGCAACCAAGTCTACTTAAATCTTTATAATGATAAGGAAGAACACAGACAGTTGGTGACACATATAGGAATTGATGATCGTAGCACTAACCATTTAAGCCGCAATTTGAAAACACTAGAATGAGTATTCGTCAATTGCTAGTGGCTTTCAAAGGTCGAATAACTGTCCTAAAGGGTTTAAATATTACGTCCTATTCGGCCCCTACACAACTCACATACATGCATACATAATTGGCCATTACAACCCTTCAGTCAGGATTACGACCTAGCTTCTCACACCACTTACGTTGTGTGTGTTAATTTTGTACATGAGTAGCGGGACTACAGTTTAAATTCGACTCCGAACGACAGATTTTTTTAATTTTTCATGGCAATTTTATTTACTCTCAGAATTTTTGCCAGAAATCTGCTGAAAGGAAGTAGTCGCCGAAGAAATATTTTTTTTTTCATATTTGGTTTTTTTATGTCTGACCGAGGGTTCGAACTCTGGCCTTTCGTCTAATAAGCCAACACACTACCTACTAGACTACGGCGACTACCTCTACACAACTACAGTTTTGCAACTCAATCTCGAAACGAAATCCTCTATCAAACTGCATATCTGCAGTACAGAAGATAAGTGTATTTGCCAATGGATTTATTGATTGCAAATTAAATCAAAGAAATTATTCACGTTTTGTTCGATAACACTACTCTATTAACTTTATTCACGATTCTTTAATCACATACACCAGACTCTCGGCTTACACTACCACTGAGCTTAACGCTTTTTTACAACACAATCTCTAATACCGAATGACAGCATCTGAATGGCAGTATTGTCATTTGCTCTATTTATACTCCCATATTTTATGTCTGGCAACTTCGCGATATTTCTATGTAGTATTGTTCATTTATTTTGTTATTCGTTTTATTCTTTTTCCATTTCTTTCATGTGCATTTACTTAAGTTTCCTTCCAGAAAATCAACACAACAATTTTAATTGTATTTACAGGAAAAAAACTTTCAAGTCCAATTATTCGTCAAAGCCAATCAAATGATATGCTATGCTATGTACCAGTAGTCTTTAATATGACTTGAAACTTGATTGACTGACTGTATTCGATAAGAGTACAGGCTTCATTTGCAGTCGCCGTAGTCTGTAGATAGTGTGTGGTTTATTAGACACGAGCCCGTGGCTTAAACCATGACTCAGCCGTCTTAAACAGTCTTCTGACAGAAACTCTAAGTGCAATTGAAATTGCCGTGAAAAGTTTCTTAAAAATCTGTTTATTTTACACTATCGGTTCCACCACTCATGGATAAAATTAATATCACATCGGTGATGTAGTCGTTATTCTGAGTAAAGGGTTCTATTGACCAATTAAGTAAGGTAGTCAGTATTGCGAAAAAAATCTATCGTTCGGTGTCGGCTTCCAACTGTAGGTCCCTCCACTCATGCAATTTTATTCAGACGCAACACAAGTGGTGTGGAAAACTAGCTCGCAATCCTAACTGAAGGTTTGTAATGACCAATTATGTACGTATGTATGTATGTAAAATAGATTTTCGTACTTACTGTGAGATATGATATGATCAATCATCTTAATGTGTATGTTACAGTTCGATTTCGTTACACTATCCAATATCAAGAGCAAAATATGATTGGTCACCACCAAATCGCGTAAATACTTTTCGTATGCAAGCTGGGATTAAAGCGACGCAAGAGCAATACGAATAAGTTTCGTAAATCTTCGGTGTGCTGATCTGCACCTGTAAATATACGTAAACGTGTACGATCTTCATCACTTAAATGTGTGACTTTCTTGTAGGTTTCTATTGCTTGCAAAAATTCTCGTATTGCTGTTACTACCAAATGCATACGTCGCATGTATGACTTTAAATCACTGCCCTCTTGACGTGAATTCAATTCTAGTTGTTCGCATAGCATGACACCTTCGTACGTTAATAACTAATGACATCAAACGTCAAAATGGTATTAATGTGTTCCATGTCAATTCTAATTGTGCTGCAAACTTAAGAAAGTAACGTAACCAGCCAAAAGAAATGCGAAGAATCAATCGGAATTTTCTAGTTTTTAATGAGAAAATAAGAAGAAAAGTGTGATTAAATGTGAACTTATCATTAGCCATCGAAGTTTTCTTACAGATTTGTCAACAGTTGCGAGTATAAATCCTCGACTAGGTAGCCATAACCTTTGAGCAGAAATCCACTGTGAACTCCTTTAAAAGATTCGAAATATCCTCATCTGTAGGAGTATGCTGAACCAAACCTTTCATATTTATTCTATGGCATAGACAGAGTTAACGTATATTCTAGAAAAGTTTGATTAATTTTATACTTACAAACTACTTTTGCTGCGTTTCACCAATTTTTTGCGTCTTAATTCTTTCTTATCGATGGCGTTAATACATGCGATGCTTGTTGCGAGCCTTTGAACTGCATGGAGGCTTTTGGTGTTGGGGTTTACCTTGCGGACTGTCATCGTCGTTGCTTGAAGTCGAAATGGATTCTTGATTTTCGACTTGTGTGCCGTAACCACAATCAGAAAGTTGATTGTGAAGATGGACACTCTCTTTTCTGTGGACCACAATTACCCATCGTTAGTTTGACATGACCTGAATGTGGTGACTTTTGATTTGCTTTTTTGTGGTATTTTTAAATCTGCATTGACGCAACGATTTTTTGACACCGGTGCAGATCCTTTCAGAGGTAATGCCGGTGGTGGCATAAAATTGGCAGCATCCGCCAAATTGGAAGTGCTTGAATCTTGTTCAGCTGGTTGTTCATTTTTATTTGTAATTGTTGCAGTGACCAATCTCATCTGAGGTTTCTGATGTTGATGTTGGTATTTCCTTGGTTCTGTCAGTTTCTAAATTATTGGAAGGATCTATGACAGTAGCATCAGAATGAGCAGCTTCTTCACCATCGACAGTTTCCATAATTTCAGACGACTGTTGCTCAAGATTAACAGAAAAAACTTCTTCACAATCAGTGTTACCCACATCGCTGGCACCTTCGGAACTGTCTACCTTATCGGCTGGTACCCTTAACATTGAATCTTGATACTCCTGGCCCTTGCGACTCACCTCTTGCAGAGTGGCCTCGGTTTCTTCACGCAAAGCTTGACGCCGATCTTCGGAATTACTATTCTTACTACCAGCACTACCTGTTAAAGAATAAGCCGGATTAAGTATAGCTTGGCTACGTGTATGCCGAATACAAAGGGCCGACATAGGCCTTATCAATTCTTCATTTTCACAGCACTTACCGTTATCAGATGAATCAGAGGTAGGATCCGATGTCAACATTGGACTTGAATCGCAACTGCCTTGTTTCGGCGGTGACGTATTACTTTCATTATCCTCTGAACTTTCCGATAGCGATGCCTCAAACCATAGGTTTAATAATTTTTGCAACGTGCTAACGTGTTGATCTTTATATATCAATGCAATCAATTGGACCATAGTGACGCCCCAAAATGCACGCTGCGGGCAAGTCATCAGATACAATAACAACTTGTCTATGCTCTGTATGAATAGATTCCATAGTATGGCGTTTTGCATAGAAACAGGATGAGAACCGCCCAGTTGGTTGTGTGAAGTTGAAGGCATTAAATAGTTTGCATTTGATTCGGGAATATGAAGAATATTCCTCAAAAGCAATAGGCAATTGTTGATTTGATCGCATTTCTTGGGCGATAATTTCGAATCCGATTCCAATATATGCTTCATATATTCCACTACAGATTTTGTACTCTTTGGATCGGTAAAGGCTTCCTTGCTTGTATGCAATAGTTTATTCAATTCAAATATCGTATGTCTACCCACTTCAGTGCGATACATGACATCGACCGAGAACAGACACTCAACAGGCACGGTTAGATTTACCAATATACGTATAACCGAATCCAAAATCTCTTCATCTTTGGTATTCTCCAGCAAAGGTATTAAATCGGAGCGGACATTTTGTCCGAAACCGATAGCTCTTCGAAATGTACGTAACGTTTGATCCTCATAAGTCAGTTTATAATTAATTTCCTCCAGTATGGCAGAACAACAAAGAAAGTATTCATATAATAATACTATAGAACTAGCATAGAAGTTGCTTCAAATTACCTAAAGCTTTGGCGCTAAACACGTAAAGCGCTCCTCAAGGGAGCGTAACTTGAACGAGAAAGCACTATGAAAGTTGCGGTTTGCCAAATATCCAGTCATTACAGATTTTGAGATATTACAAGTTACCGTTTGTAGTTTATGATCCGTCGTCGCTAGAATTCATTTGGATGAATAAATCGTATAAACTGAAATCAAATCAAAACAAAATACGATAATAAATGGATTTCAAGCGCAGTCTATTTAAAGAAAAATTCTTGTCTGAAGTGTTAAAACTTGACTTAAGTAAATCAATTTACAAACTTAACCTAAGTTACACACGGTGCATGACCTCTTAATAGAACAGAATTTATCAGATGATAACAATACTTAGGAATAATTCTGACAGCACTGAGAGTGAATAAAAATTTTGAATAATTGTTTCGCGTAATTTTAACCAGACGAACATTCTTTAAAAGCTTTTACTTTAATTCACATTCTTTTTTATTTTTTTGTTTCCATTTTCTTTTCTATTTTCCTGTAGCATACCTCTGTCGATGAGTTTTTTTGCTGAACTAAAATATACTTTGGTACTAGTAAAGTACTTTCCAACGAAACTGCTGCAGAAAACACGAGCACAGCGCACACATGTTGAGTACACGCATCTCGCTGTCAGTGCCATTAACAAAATCAAATCGTAATGGTAAGTGCAGTTTGCAACTTTGTGTTCGTGTTCCAAACAAACGTTTCAACGTCTATGGGTATCGTTGAAAATGGTGGTTGATGGCCGCGTATGAATAGACAGACAGACAGACAGACATACGTAGTGGAAATCGAAATAAAAGCAAAGAATATGAAAATTAGCGATGGGATGCAATGCATGCAATGGTTGGTTGTTTACAGTGAAATAAATGTTTTGGCAGATATGGCAGTAGATGTTGTAACCGTAACACATAACGGGGTGTAGACAAAGAATTACTCATGGACAAAAATCCTGGAAGTCACACACGTTATTTCCATAAAAATATATTTACGCTTAGGGGCAATTAATTTCAAAATTTACCCACTACCTAAGCCTAAGCCTAGTATAACTCTATGTAAATTAAGAAAATTGCTCAGAAACTAGACATAAAAATTCTGTTTACGCTATGATTACCAGTCTTAACGTTATTCATACTTTTTGGTGAATAGTTTTCGCAATCCACCATGTTTTACAACCAAAAATGTCTACCCTAAAGCCACTGTCTCTGTCAATAACATATGAAATTATGCCAAAATATACGTTTTCTTTCATACAATAACGTCCATTGAATGGAAGGCACAATATCAAGGAGTTGTTTTATTGAAACTTTCATACGTATGAACCAGCTTTAATTATTTTTTAATATTCTTTTTTTAAAAATTTTGTGTTATAACATGGCCTTATCTGTCTAACAATAACGGCATTGTGTAAGCCTATAGCTTTAAACTCTCAAATCAATTACAATTCGTACGCCGTCCGGCTTAGCTTTAGTAGTTTAACTTTATTATCGCTGCTTAATTTAATAATGATAATAAAAGTAAAACGTGTAGATAGGAATGTAGTCGTTGTATCTAGTAGGTAGTGTGTTGCTTATTAGACGAAAGGCCAGAGTTCGAATCTCCGGTCAGACATCAAAAATGAAATATGAAAAAAATATTTCTTCGGGGACTTCCTCTCAGCAGATTTCTGGCAAAAACTCTGAGAGTAAATAAAATTGTCATGAAAGTTTCTCAAAAAACTGTCGTTCGGAGTCGAATTTAAACTGTAAGTCCCGCTACTCATGTATAAAATTAACACACACAACGTAAGTGGTGTGAGAAGCTAGGTCGTAATCCTGACTGAAGGGTTGTAATGGCTCTCTTTGAGTGAATTTTTCAAAATAAATACTTCCGAAACTGCGATAATGTCGAGTCGAATCGAGATGATGATCCTATAGGGACCGTTTGATTATGGCAAATAACTTATTCTAATCTCAAACAAAATCTCTTACATACATAGGTACATAAATATATTGATACGAAAATGGAAATGGTGTAACATCGTTTAACATTAAAATGTTAAACAAAAGCTACAAAAACAAAACAACGGACTTGTTTATTTGATAAACCAAAATAAAACAACAACATCAGTATAACGAAAAAGTGATAAACAAGTAAACCAACAAACAACAACAACACTGCAGGCACAAACACAAACAATCTACTCTAACTACAAACAAAAAAGCATGCATGAATGTAAACATGTTGTTTACATGAGAAGGCGAGGACCCAAACCTTCGCCTTTAAGGGCATTCATCAGACTGTTTACATCGCTATATAGAAGGCAAAGCAAAGCATGGAAAGTCGGAGTTAAAGTTCAGTCAGTCTTGCGTGAAGAGGCGTTGCGTGTGAAGAAAGCAATCGTTGTTTGACGATCTCCGCTACAAAGATCTACAGAACAATTGTGTCGTAATCGTTATTGTGTATCGCAAAGGGCATAAACAAAGGAATAACAAATAAAGCAGTTGTTGTTGTTAGAATCAGTTGTGAAGTGGCACCAAAGTTTGTGAATAAATAAAGGATTTAATTAAAACTGAACACCAATTTATTTTTATTTTTATTTGCAATCTACGAGCTCATATTTCAAAAGTTTTTAAAAAGTAAAAAACGTCCATGCAGAATTCGACACCTAATTTTTTCTGTTAAGAATTATGACACTTATACCCATGGTGAGAACTAATTTCTTCACTATGAAGGATTTTGCCATGGTATGGTATGGTATGGTTGGATGTCTAAAATATTGATGAAATATTGACAAACACACCTACTTAAATTTTTTTTTTTTTTGTTAAACGAAGAAAATGTTTAAAAACGTGCTCGATGTAACTATGAACACGAATACGTAACATATGATCCGCTAATATATGTAAGCACATAAAAATGCACGTACAAGGACATATGCCCACATACATGTGTATGTATGGTATGGTATGTATGTATGTATGTGGTACATGGTATGGGTTATGAATGTTCCACCCCTCTATCATCGTATTCATTGCAAACTTTTCAGTTTGATTTGTTGTATGAAAGCTTTTACTCTGAGAATAAATAAACGAAGAGCTTAAATTCTATTTTGGTTGTATTGTGCGTGAGTTGCAACAGGTGAGACCGGCATTCGTGTATAATCGTTTTGGTATCACGTTCAAAAACATTTGTTTTGTTGTGTATTCGATGCTACAACCCAAGACTTGGCATGTGACATGAGTTTTTGCTTCATAAGGACTACAATGGTCACAAGGAGAGCAACTTTGCATCGTTAAGGTTGCATAACACAATCTGATGATATTCTAACTGAAAGCACAGTCAGCCAACAGAGAGAATAGTGAATGAAATGCATACAATGAATGGCATCCTCTCTCTAACGTTTGTAGTAATTTCCATTTCACCTTTATTTGACAGACTGTAAGAAGTAATAGAGAGGGGATTTCATGAGTTATAGTTGCCATCAAATAACGAATTCGTAGGAAGTTTTGTTTGTACTGGTTTTCATTTACATTTTATTCTGAGATTTTAATTATCTGATGCCCATTTAAAGCAAAAAAGAACTTGTAGGGTTAACAAGTTAGCAAGACTAGCAAAATATTTTTTAAATTAAATAATTAAAGTCAACTTTTTATAGAAAAAATTTCAACGTAATATCTACTTGAATGGACAAATTAGTAAACATTGGCAATCCTCTAGAGAGCAACCTTTAAACTTCTCTCGCGTAACTGTTCCGTACGTACTTTGTCTGACAGTTATTATTGAAAACAAAACAATAAGAGCAAGACATTTTAAACAAATCTTCCATCTCAAGCGGTAGATATAACACCTCCAACATAATTCATCAGATTGTTCTCTGTTTTTGAAAGCTTTGACAGCTAGACTTAGTCTACTTATGACATTCTACTTTCACTGGCGTACGAAAACAATGTACAATCATTTTCATTTCTAAAGTGAACAGCAAATTAAGACCAAAAGACAATTTTTTTCTCTGGTTCAAAATCAGAACATGGAAGGTCTTTACCTCTAAAAATTGTCCTACTTTTCAAGTAGTAGCCTACTACTAATACTAATCTTATCTTATGATATCTGAGTTGAAGTCAATGAACTTTGCATTAATTCTTCAAAGTCTAAATGTAGAGGATAAGCCATAAGTTTATACATAAAAAAGGCAATCAAACAAAAACGGTTTGAAATTTTACCAAATTTATTTATTTTTGTTGTGAAGTACAATTGTTCCGGTTAGAAATGGAATATGAATTTTCGTGGACTTTTTTGAACGTATCTCGGTAATGGCATAACGAATGCTCAATTGTCTCAGGTTTGTCGGTATAACACTTTCCGTTAATAGCACCCCACAGAAAATAGTCCAACGATGTCAAATCGCAGCTTCTTGGCAGCTAATTTCGGCTAATTAAACGGCCATCAAACATTTGAGGAAATAAATCGACTGAGGCAAGTTGCACCATTCCGTTGAACCCAAACATCATTCACATCAGTACCATAAAAAGCGGGTGAAAAAAAATTGGTTATCATGGTGCGATCGATGTCTCTATTGACCGTAATGGTTGCGCCCGATTGCGGATAGTCATGTAGCTTTAACTCTTGAACCAATTAAATTTTATTAGGCATCATATTCAGCTCTTTTAGCTAAGTTCGCGTTAATTAGTGCGTGAAATGTTGAGAACGCACACTCTCAGTCACAGCTTCAAGATTTTCGAGTGTACTCACTGTACGAGCACACTCACGTCTTCCCACATAAACGTTAATCGGATTGTTTATGGCCAGTTAAGTAAGTAAGTTTGAGTTTATTCAAGCAAAAAAAAAATTGCCAGTAGATTCTTTGAATATTACGAAAACGATTTTTTTTTCTTCAAGACGAGTATACTCGACATTATACGAAAAATTTTCATTACGCTGTGATGAGTCTACACGACATAAGCATAATTTTACACGTCTAATGCCAAAAATTTAAATCGTTAAACATCTTTTTATAACTCCTTTAAAACAATAAACTTTTTAATAGTAGGATTTCCATAGGACTCATAACGGAACACTCGCTCGCAATGACTTCTGCAGAAGACGTCACAGAAAAAAAGCTTTTGGCAATGTCTTGGTACATGAGAACCTGAATTTATAAATAGAATTGTCTCTCCATAGTCTAGTAGGTAGTGTGTTGGCTTATTAGACGAAAGGCCAGGGTTCGTGTATCCCCAGTCAGACACCAAAAACGAAATATGAAAAAATATGTCTTCGGCGGCTTCCTCTTAGCAGATTTCTGGCAAAAACTCTGAGAGTAAAATTTGCCATGAAAAGTTTCTCAAAAAAATCTGTTGTTCGGAGTCGACTTTAAACTGTAGGTTCGGCCTCTCATGTATAAAATTAATACACACAACATAAGTGGTGTGCGAAGCTAGGCCGTAATCCTGACTGAAGGGTTGCAATGGCCTATAATGTTATGTTATGTTATTGGTCTAGCCAAAAGTGATGTGTTTTAAATCCACACTGTCATAAAACTATCACAACCAACAAAGTATCTGTTGGCAGTTATTGATTCATGACGGAATAAATACCTTTGACACAATACAACCCTATAGGACCCAAGTAAACTATGCATTTAATGCAGCAGAGAATATAACCTAACCTAACTTATACTAGTTGTTGTAATATGTTGATTATTCTGTGTTACTATTATGTTAAGCATTTATAAAATAAATAAACTTTAGGTCTCGTGTACGGCATTATCATTTACCATTCATAAATCATAGACAGTGTAACACATAACATTAACACGTAGTTTACTTTGCATAGCGTCGATTTTGTTATTCAATCTTGCAAGAATATTTAATTGATTATTCCTCAATTTTAACATTTTCTCTTAATTTTAAGATTCAAATTTAACAACTAAAGACAGGAACGACAAATACGTGCTGATATAGCTGAGATCGATCCATTCATTGAATTGTCTGCATGATTGCTTTGATAATAAAAAGTTGATTTTATTTTTTTTTATTTTCAATTGGCCGGAAGTCATATTGAGGTTAAGTTTTACACATACATTCATACATACGTACATACATGTGTAGAGGTACATATGTATTTGTATGTATGAATATGTAAACAATTTACAATATTTTTCTACGCGTATTTAAGTTTACATTTATTAAATTGAACTGCAATGATAAAAAATAAGAAAAGCGAAAATCTTTTAAAATTTGAAAGCCGAACAAAAGTAAATTCCGTTACTAATTTAAATAAATACATACATACACATTTACACAAGTGTATGTGGTTGCGTATACAGCCCGGTG
>QOCX01005299.1:0-13059 GCA_005959815.1 Sarcophaga bullata | reverse complement strand
TAACAACGACGTATTCAATTCGAACAAAAGTTTATAGAGAAATTTTATTGCAATTAATAGTAAAAAATTTTCAAATATTTTTTATATGATGTATTATTATATACAATAATATTATAATATTTAATTAACTGTTAGATATATATGTATGCATTTTTTATTTTTAATAATAATTTATTTAGTAAATATGTATTATAAATATATGTATGTATAAGTGTCTGTTTATATGTATTTATTTTTATGCGTTAAGAACAATTTTTCTAATGAAATTTTATTAAAATTTTATTATTCTCTTTGATATGAAAAACTAAAAATATATTTTTTAGTCTTAATAAATTATAATTTTTTTTAATTATACATATACATATATTATACATAAGAGTACTATATATAAGCATGCATGTATACTATTAATTGTTCATTATAAAAAAATATACTTACATGTCAATATCGTACATATGTATGTAAAATTACAAAACGAAGTGCAATTTTGATTAATAAAAAAGAAAAGTTCATAACACTTAAATATAAAAATGATTAATAAAATAACAATACTCTAAAATATTGTTCAAATTCAAAAGATGTTTTTTTTTATCATTCGGAAGAAATGTTGGAAAACTAAAAACTGAAGGACAGTCTTAGTTTGAGCCTATAACTGCATACCAACACATCAAATTTAGTTTATCAAATTTATGAAATCAAAACGAGATCTAAAGATCTCTATCTATAATACATTATAATTAAATTCATTTTAAGGATATGAACAAAAGTTCCTACTCCATCTCTTATATCTGTCACTTGATTGTCGGATATATTTTATAAGAAAATGTAAAATTAAAAAACAACAGGTCGTTGTGAATATTCTCTTAACTGATCATGAAATTTATTTAAATTTTATTTATTTTCTACGGCACACATTTTCTTATTTTATCTTACTTTATATATAGCAACATTATTAATAATCCACGAAGGCATTTAAACATTGCGTATTGGGTTAGAAGTTGTTGCTATCACTCCTCAGTGAATGTTGAATTTGACACAAAAACAAAAGCGAGAGAAGAGATGTTGTTGTTGACTATCGACTGTCAAATAACTTTCACGTGTATTTGGATTGAATTTTTGAATCGGTTTTTTTAAGGAGATTTTGTATAAAAAGTAAATAATAAATTAAAATTAATTTAAGATTAGAAATATAAAATGTCTTCATCATTTTTTCTAAAGAAAGAGCCCAAAAATAACAAGAAAAGAAAGGTGAATTAAAATTAAAGAAACGTTGAATAGCAACATTCATGGTCATGTTTTTATATGTATTTAGTTTCAAGCTGGACAGACTAAAGGTGCTGGCGCCAAAGGTAAAAATAAAGGCAACTCGGACGATATTCCAGCGAAAAAAAGACCACAAATTGACGATGAAGAAATAGCCAGTGATGACGAATATGGAAGTGGCGTTGAAGGAGACGATCGACCCAGATTGGTTTTTTCTTCCGATGAGGCAGAAGAAGAAACGCCACAAGATAAAAGACTACGTTTGGCTAAACAGTATCTGGAGGAGATTGAAAAACAGGAAGCGGATAAGGCAGAAGATCGCGCACTACATGACCAAGTGTCACACAGACTGCAAACAGAATATTTAGATAGTGTAGGCAAACTAAGGAGAAATATAGCCGCCTCGATAGACGGTTATGATTCTGAAAATCTGATACATTTGAAACATAAAAAACAACATTTGCCATTATTCACTGCCCTGTCTTCAGACGGAGAACATTTGTTTACGGGTGCAAAAACACAATTCGTTTTAAAATGGAATTTAAAAACAAATCGTATTGAAGGTTCCTTTAATGTGCAGGAGCACAATGAAGACGCAAATCAAGATATAAAACGGAGATCATGTGTGATTGCTTTGTGTTTGTCTACAGATTTTCGCTTTCTAGCCTTAGCCGAAGGAGGCAATACAATACAAATTTGGTGCCCTAAGGAATTGAAGCATTTGAAAACTTTTCATGGACACCGAGATATTGTAACTTCATTAGTATTCCGCAAAGATACACATGAGCTATATTCTGCATCACGAGATAGGTCTGTTAAAATTTGGTCTTTGGATGAAATGGCCTACATTGAAACTCTGTAAGTATAATCCGAATATCATTTGTTGGAGTACCCTAAATGAAAGAGTTTTAATTTTAGATTTGGTCATCAGGCTTCTATTACGGGAATCGATGCACTGTCCCGTGAACGTGCTTTGACCTCAGGAGGCCCTGATTGTACTTTGAGAATTTGGAAAATAACAGAAGAGTCTCAACTTATTTACAATGGTCATCGTGATAGCATAGAAAGTGTTAAATTTATCAATGATGAAAACTTTATTTCATCTGGTACTGACGGGTAAGTACAGTAAATAAGCAACATTTAAGCCGTGGTTCTTCAAACTGCCTAAGAATACATTTTTTTAACTTGAATGTTATCAACTTTAAATTTTACAAACTCTGTGACAACAGAAAATATTCTTTAAAGAGGGAAACATTTCTTTTATATGTACACTATTGTCGTTATTATAATGAAATAGTTCATACCCAATTAGGGGCTTAATAGCTTCTGGAATTTATTAATATCGACTTTTATTTTATTTCTTAATAAATGACTGAATTTAAATTTTTTCATATTTTGTGTTTTACAGGTCACTGTGCCTTTGGACAGCATTAAAGAAGAAACCTCTTTGCAGTGAATCATTAACACATGGTCTACAGACCAATGGCGATGCGAATTGGATTACAGCCATAGCTTGCGTTGTTAATACCGATTTAATTGCATCAGGTATGACAAACCGAAATCTAAGTGAAACCGAAGAGCTTGTAATAAATTATTCTGAATTTTTAGGTTCGTGTGATGGTTACATTAGACTCTGGCAGTGTGCGGAAAACTACCGTAAACTAAAATTGGTGCTTCAAATACCCGTCGAAGGATTTGTAAATAGTTTAGCTTTTAATTCAAACGGCACAAAACTGTACGCCGCAATAGGCCAAGAACATAAGTGGGGTCGGTGGTGGCGTATACCTCAAGCCAAAAATCAAGTGATTGTAATTGATTTGATCAAATCTTCTACGACAAATGAAGTAAAAGTAAATAAAACTAAATAAATAGTTAATAATAATTAATACTGTTTTATTTTAAAACATGTTGAAAAGTATCTACTCTAGTGTCTGGGCTATTATTCATGCTAAAGAACATGAATATCTTTTTTTTTATTAATTTTTCATAAAGACTCACGTTCACGTTTAAAATTAACTGAATTGACAGGAATAACTTGTATAAAATAATTTGTTTTTATTTGTTTGTGTTGCAAAAACTTATCTGTAATGTCCATCGTTAGATATTTTAAGTTAAAAATAAAGATTAAATCCAATAATTTTTATAAAAAAAAACAGTTTTTAATTTATAAAACAAGGTCATATTGTAAGCTTTCGTTTACTTATTAACTTCACGTCTATAAAATACATAATTTTACGAAATTATTGTATGTTCGAAGCAATCTGCGTCAATATGATTTTGGCATAATCTTAGAAAAAAATTCACATATGAGAGTATTGTATTCTGTTTACATATGTTGTATTAAAAGATATTTTTCAATAACTTAGGATATTAAAATGTGTCGTCACCTACAACATCAGCTATTGTGGCTACCAAACGTCTGGCATGCTCAACGGCACATGTGGCCGTAACTAGTCCCAAGTGAACACAATACAATTCATAGCATTTTATTTTGTTTGCAGGTGTTTTCGGAAAACACACTTCAGTCAGTAGATGGTAATAGTCCCCGGCTAATAATCCGGGTTCAAAACTAGGCTTGAACGCACTAGCGGAATGTTGAGAAGCATTAAAATGTTTTTGCAGGTCTATTGATTTTGAAGATCCCGTTGTCTGATCCTCGAACCACAAAAAGTAGGCATAATTAAATGACTTATCCTTCCACATAACAGATGAATTGCCTTTTTTTAAGTGTCTACGGGAAAATTCCAACATATCCGACAGTTTTTCGTTTGGTACAAGAGGTGTCGAAGACTTTAAGTCGGGAGAGATCATTAAGCCAGACGATCGATTAATATATACGAAATGTATTAGACCAGGAAAGTCTTCCAAATAAGCCTCGATTGAAATATTTCTTTCGGCTTTAACTATTAAAAACTCAGAGAACTCCAAAAGTTTCCCTTCGACCACAGAGGCCACCTCAGGCAACTGCTGAAAATTTATGGACGACGAATCACAACAGGCCATCTTAAATAACTGACGTAGATCCTCCTGGAAAGAAGGAATATTCGATTCTATACGAACAATTAAATCTTTTTCGTATGACTTGAGGAATTCGCTATACATTTTCTTTAAATTTTCCCATTTGGACGAAAATTTTTTGAGGCAAGTCTCCAAATCATCACCTCTTAATTTAGCTTTCTTGAGAGCATCGATTGACTGTCTAACGAAGCATTCCAAGGACTCGTAATTTGGTTTCAAGGCTTCAGCATCTCCTTGCATTTGTATTGAAATTATTTTCTGCAAAACGAACATGGTATCATATAAACTGCAGGCCACCGGCAGAGGAGCATATTCCACAATCTGTATGAGAACTATGCCCTTGTTTAGTTTATTCAAATGCGCTATACAAGGAACACACCCAGAATGAGGATCCTGACTAAGTCCTTGAAGAAAAATTGCCACAGTCTTATTTAAGCCTCTAGAATCCTTTTGCAAGGCTCGTATTAACACGGCCAAAAATAGTAAATCCGAAGGGCTTAGTGGCATAGCTGTTTTAGAAGAGTTGATGGCCACAAATTTGACACCGACAAACAGTAACGCGTGACACCTTAAATGACCACTGTCTCTCAGGGAATCTAAAGCTCTATCTAAGCTTCCTTTGACGGCCCGCTTCAGTTCAGTATTGATCAATAGTCGTGGCAATGCTTCTACTTGTAAAATCAAATCCTGATCCCAAACCTCTTCTTCATAACTTTCCATACACTTGGAAAACAGTTCTTCCTGCACATCACTAGCGAATAAGTTTGGTCCATGCAAGTGCTTTGCCAAAGCCATCAGAACACCCATTTGACGCTGTAGATATTCCAATTTGTTCTGCGCAATTTTCAAAAACTGAAAACCTAAAACTTCTCCAAATACCAAATTTAAAGTCGTGCCTCACATTGTATGGCTGCATAGCAGTTGTCAAACTGGCAATGCATATTTTTTGCGAATTAATAAGGGGGCTAAATAACTGCAGCAATATGTTGTCGTCAATAGTTCCCTCTGTGGTGCTGGACATCTTTTGAGTAATCATCCGACAGCAATCCTTGAGCAACAGCCTTTTCATAAATATGTTCCCGTAATTTTGAATTCAAATGTTGGTACACAACATCATTGGCACTATTAAACCACAATCAGACCATTCATTTTGATAAAGAAAATATATTTTTAACCAAGCATCACAAAATTCTTTTAAAGTCGCTGATAACGTTGTACAGAAATTTTCACGAGAATTTTTCTTTATGTGAACTACAGCGCATGAATGCTTTCTTTTTACGAAATCCAAACAGTGCCAAAAAAAAGAGGGTGAAGCGGTGCAATTTTGTAAACAAAACAAAGATCCAGCTGTTGGTGAAACCGTTTGCAATTGACTCTATTGTGAATAGTGCAGTTTTAAATCTATTTAATGTAAATGGTATTTTCAATTGGTTATTAAAAATAAAAGCAAAGTAATACTTATTGAATACTTAAAGGAAAAATGGAAGACGAACACGAAGATTCGTTTGATTTGGCACTTGCAACTATGGATTTGCCAACGGCATCTAAAATTCCCAGAAAAAGTTCAGATTCACTAAATGCAACCCAGAATAGTGGTGCATCATCTTCCAATGGTAACCTTAAAGCGGAGGAAAACAATATTACTAAAACAAAGCAAGCAGTGAAATCATCGGCAGCAAATCCTCATTGTATACTTGTTCATCCCAAACAAAGAGGCAATCCAATACTTAAGTCAATATTAAATGTGCCTTTGGAATTTCGCGATGACATTGTACCTGACTATGTTGTAGGAAGGACAAGTTGCGTTTTGTATTTGTCACTCAAATACCACAACTTAAATCCAGACTATATTTGTCAGCGTCTCAAAGAATTAGGGAAACTGTACGAATTGCGAGTGCTGTTAGTACAAGTGGACACTCCAGAGCCCCATAACGCGTTAAAAAGCCTTACGAGAATATTTTTGACTGATCTGGACTTTAACTGATGTTGGCCTGGAATGCCGAAGAGGCTGGAAAGATAATTGAAACGTACAAATTATTTGAAAATAAAGGCCCCGACTTCATAATGGAGAGAGTGGAAGCTAATCCTTACCAAAAGGTAAATTTTTACCATAAATTCTAATACAAATCCATATAAAAATTTTTGTTATTCCATTGCAGCTCGTCTCCGCTTTGACTCATATCAAGCCAATAAATAAAACAGATTCTGCTACTCTTCTTCAAAATTTTGGCAATCTAGAAAATATTATCAATGCAAGTGAAGAACGCCTATCACAGGTTATAGGGCTAGGCCCACGAAAAGCCAAAAGACTCTATTGCACATTACAAGAGCCATTTCTAGGGAAAGAGTGAATTATTCGGTTTACTTTAATATTTATTGAAAATCTAATAAAGTGATAAAATATATATGTAGATATTTTGATTAGCATCAATTATCAATGTATTTCCAAATTTTAATGGTGCCATCATCACTGCATGATAGCAATTGATTGGAATGCACTGGATTCCAAGAAACTTTATTAACGTCCTGTAAGTGGGCTTTGTCTTGTGATGTTGCCAGACTAAAAACAGGTTCATTTTTTGTAGAAGACTCCAAATCTTCCTTAAAAATTCTAATGGAATCATCCCCACAAGCTGTAGCTATTAAACCCGTCAATTTGCACCACGAGACATCGTAAATGGTGCGAGAATGTTCTCCCGCTATAGTGCAGACACACTTCCATACTGTTTCATTGTCTGGTGTGGCTATTCCCTCAGGATTTCCAGGAGCATAAGCCCTCCATATTTTCATGCTACGATCGTCGCTTACCGAAACAAGTCTATCGCCTTCAACATCAAAATCTATGGCCCAAACTGTACTTGAATGACCGGATAAAGTTGCTGTACAGTCCCAATCATTGTCTAATGTATTTTCTGAATACATTTTTATAGTATTATCGTAAGAACAAGATGCCAAAACTTCTTTTGTAGGATGCCAAATGACACGCTTAACATCTTGAGTGTGTGCATTTAAAACAGCAGCACATTCAAATTCATCATCTCCAGTGACTTCCCAAATCCAAACAGATTTATCGCGAGAGCAAGTTGCCAGTAGTGAACCAGAATTTGACCAGCTAGCACTCTTGACTTCATTCTCATGACCTTCCAATGTGGCGTTGCATTCAAATTCACCTTTAAACCGACAAATATTTTTAAATTACTGACTTTTAACTTTTGTATCTACAAACCTGAAGTTTTTGACCAAATCGCGGTGGTTGCATCAAAACTAGCCGATGCTAGATATTGGCCACATTTCGACCAAGAAACTTCTCTAATTGTTCTTTTGTGGCCGTCCGATAGAATTGTTTTTGTCGACCAATTATTGCCTGATAAAGACCAAATACGAATCGTTTTATCTTCGCCACATGAAGCAAAAGCATTGCCTTTGGGATGCCACGATACGCACCAAATACGTCCCTTATGACCTTTCAGTGTTTGTTCACACTGCAGTTTAGACATTTCTAATTTTGGAATAACTTTTTAAAGTAAGTAGATATATTCCAACTTGATGTTTTTACACTTCTTCGGTCCTATTTGGTGTTGTTCCTTTGTTTTGTGAAACAGCTGATTAAGCATGTGTATTTATGATTCACAATAGCGTTGAATCAACAGTATTGCCAGGAGAATTGTTGGTCATTACAATCATTTTTTTACTACCTATAGGCAGTCTATACATCGCGGCTCTCTTGGCCATGTTTAGACTGAATTTTTGAAAAAAAATTATAGATCTTGTAATTCTTCTCCTTCAAATTGACACCCATTATGTCTCTGTCCTCACGGTGCATTGCCTAAGAGGAATGCATGTCCGTCGATTTCTGCGCAAGATGCGACTCATAGAAGAAGGAAAACACCGTCTATAAACATGCTACCTCTGACGTAAATGTTTGATTTAATGGGTCGTTGTCCGATTTATAAGTGAGTCTCGCTGTCTGAGGCAAGATTATTTTTCCTAATGTCTAATATTTGAACTAATGTCTACAATTTATCTAAGATTCTGTTGGCTCAACACCTGCCACAAAAGAATTTGACCTTAGTCAGTTTAGCTGTTCCAATCTCCAACACTGTATATACGACACTGATTTATGCGACACGGAAATTACATTTCAACTTAGGCATTAGTTTCTGTTTTAAGCTTTATTTGAACTAATTTTGCAGCTTTTATGCAGAAATTCCTCGTCAAGTGGAGGTGTATGTCAAGATAATTTATGTACGATTATTGATCCATTATAATGTAATTATATACATAAATCCCTCTGTAACGTAAACATTACTTGAATACATATTTATGTTTATGCTTATTAACCTTTATTGTTTAAAGGCTTAACCATTTTTCTAGCTGGTAGTAGTAATCATATAGGTACAGAAATACTTCAGGGACATTCTTATATCCGGTGAGGAAAGCAGTGTGCTCTGCAAAGGTAGAAGGAAGAATGTGTCTATTTACGAAGTATAAATGAAATATAGAACTTGAATACGGATCTGTAGCACACCGGCTGCAATTGACGAAAGAGTAATTATGAAGTGATCGTCACTATTGAGAAATCTTCCGCAGGTTATACAGTTTGCGCAGCAACAACAGCTACAAAACTTAATAATATTTTGCTCTAATCTGGAATAATGCTGTATTTTATTCTAAAGACAAATTGATGATCTGGATTAAATCGGCTGCAGTGTTTTTAAAAAGTAGTGTTATGAGAAAACGCTGAAGCGAAATGAAGGCATTCGACCAAATCGGAGGATATTTATCTGATTTATTTATATGTATGTTACTAATTTGGAGCGAAGTAAATGTTTACCTTACCTAACCACCTACAGGTGGCTTTAGTGTGGCAAGGATGACACGCAATTATGATTCGTATTTATATCTTGACTTGGGTGTTGAACCTCAAGGGTTATCGTCCCATAATAATCGAGGAGACCACCGTTCTACCCGTTCTGCACTAAACGAACTTTGTAATTTTCTCAGTAAATAAGCTTTCAACATTTGCAGAGTAAACTGTATGAAATTCAGCCAGAGGATGTACAAAAGTGCGACATATGAACAACTTCCAATGAGCACTGAGGAATTTTTTTTTTACATTATTACTTATTTTTTTTCTTGTTAAATCATAATTAAATTGGTATTCAAATATACATGCATGCATATGTACATAATTGGCTATTACAACCCTTCAGTCAGGATTACGGTCTAACTTCTCACACCACTTACATATGTTGTGCATGTTAATTTTATACATGAGTGGCGGCACCTACAGTTTAAAGTCGACCCCGAACGACAAACTTTTGAGAAACATTTCATGATGATTTTATTTACTCTCAGAGTTTTTGCCAGAAATCTGCTGAGAGGAAGTCGCTCAAGAAATATTTTTCATATTTCGTGTTGATATCTGACTTGGGGTTTGAACCGTGGCCTTACGTCTAATAACGGCCAACACACTATGTAGAAGATTACGGCGACTACGGTATTCCGTATATTTTCATTGTAATTGTAATATTGTTGTTTGGACCTTTACGAATATAATTACTGCGTACTTTATTCATTTTAATTTGTACACAATTGATCGTCGTTATAGTTAATAGAAAATTCAGAACGCATTGAAATAGACAAATTGTTATCAAAATAAAAACAATAAAAAAACATTAAACATTCTGTTCCTAGCATACATACATAAATCCATCGATATACAGTTTGTTAAAAACACATACGCTTATTCATACAAATTATTTTGACATATATTGGCGTGCCGTTAGCAAGACAGTTAAGTTATCTAAAATGTATCCCTCATTTGATCCACATTTTATTCAAAGCATCTTACAAACCAGTAGATCAGTAGCTAAAATAAATTGCGAACTTTAAAATGGATGGCATATGTTTTGATTCTAAAAATAAAATTAAATTAAAGGCTCAGTTTGGTATCATAATCTTGAAATCCATCATTTACAGCATATACATGTGACATGAACATAAACACCATTTGGGTGTACAAAATTACCCAGAGGCCAAGATATGTATCGATCTAGTCCACGATCCACACTAAACGTATAGAAAAATTCGGAAAAATTCATCAAAGAAATTTTAAACATAAATTTTAAATAATTTTAAAAAAGAAGAGAAAATTTGGGCACGTCTAACATGTATGTACGAGATTAAATAAATTAAAACCTTAGTAAGGTACTCTTGCAAAACTAATTAATGTCGGAAGTTTTTCTTAATCTCACAATATTTAGGATGTAAAACATAAATGTTTGATACTTCGTTCTTTTATAAAAACTTCTTTCCTATATTGGTTGTACGGATGATAAAATATCTTTTTATATATAAAGTTACGACTAAAGCTTTGCAAATAAAATGACGTTTTAAATTATTTAATTATTTCAACTATAAAGAAACAAGAAATTCGAACAACTTTTTTGTGCTTGTTTTTAGAATGGCGATTATTTTACAAAAAAAAAAAAATTAACCAAACAATTCAAAGTAACGGTGCGGTTAGAGTGTATTTGAAATTATAACAAAGAACAGAATTGCAATGTAAATTTTATTATAAAGGATTACATCATAAAATTCAAACAGTCAACAAAAAATATCAAATTTGCCGTCCTTAAAAACACTATTTACAGAATAAGTAATGTTAAGAACTTTTTATAAGATTAACTACTTCCGCTGATTTGTCTTAAAAATACAGAGAAAAACTTGATAGATGATATCCAGTTTCTATTTAGGGGTTTATGTTTAACAGATAATTTATCACAAAATTTTTATCATATATCTACGGTAATGTGTATAATGCGACATACTAACTAATGTAGTTGCTACAGTTTAAATAATTAATGTTTTTAAAAAGTTATCGTTGTTGTATCTTAATATGTTAATAATAGATAATTAATTGTAAATATTCTCTGCATTACAGATGTCAACAACATTAACATGCCAAATAACAATTGTCAGTCATCAATATTATTGTAACAAACATTATCAAACCACCATAGACAAGTGACTTTTAAACTAAAACAGAGAAGAAATACCATAATTACTTAGTATATCAAGCCAAACTAAGCCAACCTAATCTCTCTCTCTCTCTCTCTCCTCTCTCTCTCTCTCTCTCTCTCCTCTGTCTTTCTATTTCTCTTTTGTAAAGATAAAAATATATAAATTTGTGGTGGGCTAAATAGTTTTGTTAGAGATCATAAAAGCCAAACGACAGTTCAGTAAAGAAAAAGCTTTTAAACAAATTGGACGTAGCGCTTTGCAAAAACCATTTGAAACGGTCACATAGTGTCGGTAAAACAGCGACAGAAAAGCAAATCCATTTGGCCCATAATATTTTGTAATAAATTGTTTGGACACACACACACACACACACACATTCGCACGTAGACTTACATACATAAGTACATTAAATAACGAAAATATCAATTTAAAGTGAACGCGTTTTACTCCAAATCGCATTGTAATAAAACCAGTAAACCATAAACAAATTCACAATAACAACAACAACATTTGAAATAACAAGAATTTGAAATAATAAAAATAGCAAAAACAACAACAGTAATAAATAACCTTTAGAAACCATGAACAAAATCAAAAATATTTGTAACAATTTAATTGTCAACATCATTATCGTCATTTTAATGTGCAATTTTGTACTCTCGACACCCATGCTGTACAAGCGTAATCCGGACGACAAATACGAAAGAGGTTTGTTTGTTTGTTTGTTGGTTTATTTACAATTTTTATTTATTTATTTTTTTTTTCTCAAAAGTTTGTTTCTGTTGATCGGATTTGTGTATGTCGTTTCTTTTTATTTTCATTAAAAATTTTTTGTTTGTTTCATAGTACATGCTGAATATATGTGTAGATTTATCACATAATACGTACTTATTTAATTTCTAACAATTTCAAGATAAGAAAAGTTTTAAATCGTCAAATGGTTTTAAATCAAAAATCCAGAAAAACACCATTTTTGGAAATAAAAAGAAAAAAATATTATTTTATATGACAACTGCTTTAATTATATATGATTTGATCAATATTATTTTGTAACGATATCTCCACTGTGCGCTAAAGAATAAGATAGTCCCAGCGATAAACCAATACTAAATGTGGATTTCAAATATCTGATCCGATTTTAATTAGTTCACAGTATTGAAATTTATGTAGAAAAAAAAATTAATGTTAGCTGACTTAAATTTTTGTTCTGAAAATCTCGATTAGAATTATTTGTTTGGTATCCCTCTATGCAATACAAATAATTCAGCAATGTATTCTTTACCTCCTGAAACATTTCAAATTTATATTCTCTCAAGTGCTCTTCAGTTTTAGAAAATGTTCTGTATTTTTTTCATACAAATTCTCTCAAATGGCTCTAAGAACGTCTGATTAACCAAGTTAAGATCATTGGATAAATAATAATAAATAAAATTTCTTTTGTGATCGCTCTTTCAGCAAATCTTGATCTTTCATATCATGGCAATTGTGGTTAATATAAAACAATTTATGAAAAGAATTTTACTAATAGATCAAAAAAGAAGCTTTATGACATAAGTGTTCTAAATTATTTTCAATGCACTTAACAGACGTATCTCGATTATATGTGTGCATGTATGTTATGTGTGTAACAAGGATAACAAGGAAATTTTATTGTTTAGGAATGCTTATGACTTCAGTAAATTTTATCTCATGTCCTATCTTCAATTTTTAGACTTAGTGCCAGTATCTTCAACTGTTATACCACTAACAGTT
>QOCX01005298.1:0-13061 GCA_005959815.1 Sarcophaga bullata | reverse complement strand
AAATTCCATTACACTTCTCAAACTCGTATTATCACCACAACCACCAGCACTACCACTAGTACTTTGTATATGTAACGTGTTATTAATAGTGTTGCCATTGCGTTGCACATTTTAAAATGCTTTTTTTTTGTTTTCTGAAGAAAAATTAAAGTTTTTTGGAAATTTATTTCAGTTTAAACACGATAAAAAAAAGAAAAAAGAAAAATTTAGCAAACATGGGGAATTTTTCAATGGATTTTTACACTTCGAAGTGTAGAATAATAAAATGTCAGATCAATTAATAATTTTTTTTGGGAAATTTCTGTGCAATCATGACGTGTGAAATCGTATCATATGAAGCGTTATTTTGCTTTGAAAATTCAATTGTTTAAGACAAGTGTTATCGAAAGGTGGTTATATTGCTAACTGATATGTACCACAATTTTGTTTTTATCTCATATTGCCACTGTCATTGTAGCATGACATTTAATAATTAAGGCAATGCGTGTCACTTTCATATGGGCTGCCAGACCATTGCAATGAGATTTAACACTCCTAAAATAAATGCATAATTTCAAATTGATCTGATATAGTCGAAGTACCATGGGGAACATTGCCAGCTCCCTATTGGCTCTGGTAAGGTCATAAGCAATGCAATTTCCAACGATATCTCTGAGTCCCCCGGAACCCATATAAGAGTTATCTTTGAATGATACATCATGGACAAGAATAGGTGTTTAAATTATGTTCGTTAGGGCCTCAACTGAAGTCTTGCTATTTAAGAAAATCAAAAAATTTTTCCACTGTAGCTTAGTAGGCAGTGTGTTGGCTTAGTAGGCGTAAGGCCACGGTTGAAATCGCAGGTCAGACATATCAAACTAAACGGAATATGAAAACAATATTTTTTCGGCGACTTCCTCTTAGCAGATTTCTAGCAAAAACATTGTCATGAAAAGTTTCTCAAAAAACTGTAATTCGGAATCGACTTTAAACTCTAGGTCTCACCACCCATGTATAAAATTAGCACACTCAACATAGGCAATGTAAGAAGATAGGCCGTAGTCCTCGCTGAAGGTTTGTAATGACTAATTATGTATGTATGTATGTCTGTATGTAAGAGATTTTCAATGAAAATGCCTCCACCCAGCAAACAATCTCCAACGGCTTTGAAATTGGTCAAGAAAATTGCTTGGAAAGTTTCATATTAGAACACTTAGTAAAAATACCATAGTCCACCCTGTCACCTATCTTACAGTTATCGGTAAAAACCTCAAGGGCGTTATTGAGAATCTAAGGGTACTTCTGGTCTAGTATCTAGTTGGAGTTCTAAAATCGAATGTCCAAACACGAGCTTGGTTTCGCGTCAAAGGAATATGAATGACCAAAGGATTGGAAATCAAAGAGCTAAGGTACATTGTCATAAAAAATAAGAAACAGAGTTGAAGATAGACAAGAACCTTGCAGTACATCTGGATTTTGCATGAACTTATGTGATGGAATAGGATCTATAATAACTCGTATAATACAAATCCTGAGAAAGAAATGATTTCTGACAGCCGAAGCAATAGTAGTACCACAAACCACAATTTAAAAATATGCTTCAAAAAATATGCTCTTAAGTGTGTGTGTGAATATAAGCAAAGTGTTGATTTAAGGAAAAGCAAAAAGCAAATAAAAATATACAAGAATTTCCATACACAGGAATTGAAAATGTGAAATATGCTCGTATAGGCAAACATATGCTACTTAAAGTGACAGAAAAAGGTTTGAAAATAAGAAAATGTGAACATAACCTATGCTTAGAGAAGTAAACAATTTAAAAATATGTTTTGAAAGTTAAGAACGTACATACATATTACATGTACATGTAAATGCATATATGCATATATGCAAAAATATGCTATTAAAAGCTAAACAAAAATTTTAAATTTATGATAGACAAAAATTAAGATATGGTTTCAGAAGTGTAAAGTGATTTAACAAAGATATGACGAGTTGAAAATATTAAAAAATATGCAAAATAAGCTAAAAATATTATAATTTTTATTAAATTTAATGCAAAAAATATGCTCTAGAATATACAAAAAAATGTAATTTTGTAGATAACGCTGGCAGACCAGACATTTGGCCAATAAACCAGATTATAATTTATTAAAGGTTTCTAATCCGAATCCGATCCTAGAACTGCTGCATCAACCCTAAGTCTTCATGATATTATAACCTAAAAATTTTATTTACTACCAAAAAGCCTTAGAGTAAATAAAATTGCCATGAAAAAGTTTCTCAAAAATCTGTCATTCGGAATCGACTTTAAACTGTAGGTCCCGCTACTCATGTATAAAATTAACACACACAATATAAGTGGTGTGAGAAGTTAGGCCGTAATCCAGACTGAAGGGTTGTAATGGCCAATTATGTATGTATGTATGTATTATAGGGCGATAGGTATATACTAGATCGTTTGCTTGCAGTACTACTTTAGTATCTCTATGCAACAATAATAATAACTTTCAATCCTATCTTGTCCATTGTTTAAACTGAGTCTTGGCAATCCATCTATAAATCTATTTACCTTGTTGCCAGTAGTAGATTGAAATTATGTCCATGATTTAACTTTTTTCCATTAACTCGTATGAAACCAATGCTTACTTACTTAACTGGCCATAATAACCCTTTAGTCAGGTTTGTAACCTAGATTTTCACATCTCTCTTGGTGAGTGTGTGTTAATTTTATTCATGTGTGACGGGGATCTACATTTGAAGCCAACTTCCAAGGACAGGTTGAGGATTATTCTAGTGTAGCACGTTGCCATCTATGCCATCCTTCGGAGTAATGATATCTGTGAATGCTAGTCACACAGATGCCCAATCTGAACTATAAAAATGCTACTATTCGGGCAAGATTTAGGCAAATGCAGGTCGATTACATGGTTTCTTATTAGAACATTCGATTTTAGAATTCGAATTTGAGACTGTTTCGGAACTTTCCGTATTTTTAGACCAGAAGTTCCAAATTATTAAACTTTCTTATAGTTTACCTCACTACACAGTGTTTTCCAGGCAAAGGTCATGGTTGTTTTAAAAGCAGTACAATGCTTGTTGGATGGTGGGATTTTCCCTGAAAATTTTTTGATTTACTCCGACTACCAGGAATTGACGAATGTAGTTTTAACATCCGTCCGATGTGTTAAAGGGCATAGATATTCCGATTGCCTCAGTTAAATTTCATATTGTCCACTCGTTTTACATGAAGGCTAAAACCCGTTGGCAGCAAGAGAGTATGTGTAACATTACTAGACACATATGGATAAGAAGAAGACCAATTCACTTCTATCCTTAAATCGCATAGCCATGCATAGTACAATAACGATTCTAATGGGCCAATTCTTGGCATTTCGGCAAATGACTGCTGCAGGAGTTGAGGTTCTGGGAAGGAGGAAAAGACTGTCTTTCGCTTAATGTGTCAGTGGTCTGCTCTTGTGATAAAAAGACGAAGGTTTTTATCTTCCGCTTTCTGACATTCTTAATTGAGCTCTCTAATATAAGGATTGCTGCAATAACAAGCTTTATTTTGGACTTAGGATGGTTTCTTCTAGAGAATGTTTGATCACCGTGTTGAATATTAATTGTGACAGCACAATAAGCCTAAATGCTGGCCTAAATGTAACCCCTTTTTTCTAGAACTAACCTAATTCTACATTCCAACACGAACATCAAATCAAGAAGAAGTGGTTGTTGATTAGTAGGAATATAGGGTGCAAATAGCCAATAATTCCAGTCTCATTAATTGAAATTAATGAATAATTTTGTTTTTGTTTTTATTAAATTGACTTTGAATTTAGAAGCTTAAATAAATTAAACGAAATGCTTTGGCGATTAAATAGAATAATTTGTTTTATTTTTTTAAGAATTGAATTCATTATCATGGGATAGAATTTAATGAATGCGTTGTATTTGATGCTTAAATTAGAAAAAATAAAGAATAAAACACGCTAAGCCTGGATTATGAAGTACAAAATTTTTATCTTTTTAAACAACCTAACCTAACCTCACAAATGTAATTCATAACAAAACCAAGGTTTTGAGAACTTTTTTGGGCATGGGCATCAATTAAAATTATGAAAATTTTTTTAAAAAATGGCAACTCTGAACCAGAGTAAATTAATAAAAACAACAACAATCACCAACAATAAATTTAAGATTCTAAAACGAATGACTTAAAAACGATGCATGTAGCTGCCTTGCTTCAACAACATCAACAAAACATATGAAAAAACAAGTTTACGAAAATTCGAAATATAACGGAGAGTAGTTTTATTAAAGAGCTTGTAACTAAAGAGAGAGCACGACAAAGAGAGTTAGAGAGAGAGAGAGACAAACAAAACAAACAAATCGTAAATTTTTGTCATAATATTTGAGTAACTATAACAGGAGAAAAATACTTATAGACACAGCAAGGCGAGAGAGTATGAGAGAGAGAGAGAGAGAGAGAGAGCACCGTTATTTTATATTAATTTAGAGAGCAACAGTTTCAAAATTTATAATAGAAACGATATGCTCGTATGTAGACTCATTTTAAATGATAAAAACCATGTGACCAAAGGACAACAAGAAAGAAAAACTTAGGAATTTATGAAAAAAAAAATTCTTTTTTTTAAGAATTTTAAGAATTAAATTTGTTAAGAATTAAATTTTGCTCTAGTAATTAATAATTATTAAGTTTTAATTAAAAAACAAAATGTACTTTTGGATGGGCATTTGTACATTTTTATTTTGCTTTGTTGTTGTTGTTTTTTGTTGTATTTTCAAGGTTATTCCATTTAGAAAAAAAAGAAAAGCAAAGAAAAGAAAAAAAAGCATAAACGATGATAATTTTTGTTGTATATGCTTAGGCGCATGCCACAATTTGTGTATGTATGTGTATGTGGATGAAGATTTTCGTAAATTTTCATTTACGCGCCTGTATTTTGAACAACAACAACAAGAACAACAACAACAACAACAAATGTATTCAACTTATGTAGTGTTGTATAGCGTGTGTCCTGTTTTATTTCAATTTCATTTTATTTATTTCGTTCTACTCTTCTCTTCTTTCTCTTTTGTTAAATGATTTACTTTGCTTTGCTTTGCTCTTTGTCATTTTATTTAAATTTCTGTTTCTGTTTCTCATGTAGTAATTGTTGTTGTTGTTGTTGCTGTTGTTGTTATTGTTGTTTTTATTGCATTTCATTTTGTAGTAAAACGTGCCCAACAAAAACATTTTGCTTCTTAATTTGATTTTTATTTTATTTTTCTCACTCCTTCTCTCTCTCTCTCTCTCTCTCTCTTAGTTGTTATTATTAGCATTAAAGAAACATCGATGCTTTGTCTGTCCGTTATACACTCTTTTCGTGTATGGCATGTTAATAATGTTTTCATATTGCAATACTCAACACCACCACCACCACCACCACCACTTTGCTCTTCATAACGTATACGTGATTTCTTTGTAGAAATATTGTCAATACTCATGCCTGCCCATACTTACATATTTAGTATGGCAATATGCATGAATGCAAAAACAAATTCGCAAATAATGCTTTAAAAATGTTTTTCTTCTCTTTCTTTCTCTCTCTCTCTCTCTCTCATATTGAATTGTTTTTTGTTTTACTACAACATACTTTACTTACTCACTCTCTTACTCCCTCGTTATCTGAATATCTTACATACACTAAGCTTAAAAAGTCTGCATACATCACTAAAAATTTATAAAAAAATAAATATGCCCTGTTTAGGCTTTCATGGGCGTTCAAACAATACATTAAACTGACATCAACCTTAAGTATAACTCGCTAGGGTTCTATCAGGTTCCGTTGTCCTGTTTGTTATCACTTCTTTGTTAGTATTCCTTAGGCATAGTAATTTTCTCTCGCATCGACTGATTTTTGTAAAAAAACGAAAGCGAAAAACAGAATGGCGTTGTTTTTGCCTAGAGCTAATGGAATAAGGCGGCTAAACGATTTATTATACTGCATTCAACCCATAGAGGGTATTCCTGTAACGGCCCCTGCAATCCTAATGCCCTGTCAAACTTCACTACGCTGTTCAGTGCCGGTAAGGATATCCGTCTTGCATATTACTTGATAAGTGACAAGGACCGCACAAGTTTGAAGTACGTATACTGGTGATTCGTTGAGTCTACCTATTTGGCTTGAAACGATTTCTATTCTAAAACAAGTGTTCCTTGACAAGTTATCCGCAGGCTACTTCTCGTTACCCCGATGCCTCATTCAAAACACTTTTCATTGTAATTGTGGAACAAAAGTTGAGATTCTCTCAAATCCGTTTCAATATGAAAAGCGTGTCTGTCGGATTGAGCACATCTTTCAATGGCGTAAAGTTTCGTTTGATAGAATTTTGTGAGTTTTTGTATGTGAATTCTGAGTATTTCCTTCTGGCATAGAATACTTTGATTCTGTCCTGCTACATGTGTAGTCTAGTAGGTAGTGTGTTGGCTTATTAGACGTGAGGCCACGGTTCAATAACCAGGTCAGACGTCTCCAATAGCATTTTCTCTGCAGATTTCTGGAAAAAGCTCTGAGAGTGAATAAAATTCACATGAAAAGTTTCTCAAAAATCTGTCGTTCGGAGTTAACTTTAAACTGTAGGCCACGTCACTGAGGTATAAAATTCATACATGCAACATAAATGGCGTGAAAAGCTAGGTCGTAATCCAAACTGCAGGCTTGTAATGCCCAATTATGTATGTATAGGTGACAATTAAAGAGGGAACTGTCATTCAACTTCCGAGAATATGATGCCCTGCGATAAATCACAAGTTCGACTTACTATCTCTTATTAACCTAGCACTCTTTATGGCTCTTGTTCTCGCAACCGTATGCAACGGCAAGCGATATTATAGGACTATTTCCCACGTTTATAACAAGGCTTGGCCAAGGCAAGTCCGTTTGCTTCATATACATATCTCTAGCGCACCAGTTTTGGGTGTTTACCTTTGCCTTAGTTATTGCAGTGGCTTTCGTTTTAAGTTACTGTTACAGTTACCTGTTATTAATTGATTTATTTCAATTGATTTAAAAAAAAAAAAACTTAAAGAAATTTTATTATTTTAAAAAAATTTTAAGGTTAAAGAAATGCTTAAAGATACGTACGTAGACTATTAATGCGTAGTGTACATGCATATAAGAATGAGAATGTTGTTTTCAAAATTTGGTTTCTTGTTTTCTACTACCAATCGTGTATTTTGTTTTTGTAAAAGAAATGGCCTCTCCCTTTCTCTCCTCTCTCTCTTCTCGATCTCGCTCTCACTCATTATTTTATTGTTTCCTTGTTTAATAATCTCAATTTCTATTTAAGCATTGTCATCATCATCAACAATTATACTGCGTGTTATAAATCTAATCTATTTTGTATTGTTGTATGGTATTGTTGTTGTCCATTCTTTGTCTTTTATTTCATTAAATTTCTTTTTTTGTTTTTTTCGTTTGCTTTTACTTATTTATTTTGACCATGCATCCCCTATCTTTTGATTTTTATTTTTTTCTTCCACATTTTGTGGTCGAATTAATGGAATATTTTGGAAACTGTTTAATACAATTCGTGTTCGTCTGTGCGTGTTCGTGTGTGCGTGTTCGTTCTCTTTCGTTTACATGAAAACGTAAAATTTGTTACACTCAGAAACAAAAAAAAATTATCGTTTAATAATCATATCGTATCGTATCGTTAATGAGTAACAAACATCTAATGGTGATTCGATATATTTTTTTATGTCATTCGATTAACAGGCATAAAATGACAATAACGAAAGGATTATTTATATAAGGATTCTCTGAAAAAATCATAAATAAACAATAAAAAAAAATTTTATTTAAATTTGTCTTTGATACACTAGATCAATATCAAAAAAAAAATAAAGGGTGTACCACTTTAAAGTTTAAATTTAAAAATGGAGTAAAGCAAAAAAGTTTCGAAATTCTGCCAAATTTTTTTAATTTTGTTGTGAAGTACAATTGTTCCGGTTAGAAATGGAATATTATATCATTCATATGGCTGCCGTGGCCAATTTCCTTGCACTTTTTCGAGTATATGGTAATGTATCTCGGCAATGACATCACGACTGTTGGCCTTTAAAAGCTCAATTGTCTCTGGTTGGTCGACATTACAATTTTCTTTAATGGTTCACCACAGAAAATAATCCAATGGTGCCAAGTTGCAGATTTTTGACGGCCATTTTTTACAGATTTTTGATCACCATTTCGGCTAATTAAGCGGCCAATAAAACGTTTGACGCAATAAATCAATTGCGGCATGAAATGTGTAGCAAGTTACAACATCCTGTTAAAATCAAACATCGTACACAATACAATACCATGAAGTGTGGGTACCAAAAATTTGGATATCATGGTGCGATAGGTGTCTCCATTGACAGTAATGATTACGCCGTCGTCTATTTTCAAAGAAATATGGGCCAGTGATGTTGTCTCTGCTGGACTTCATCCGAAAAGATGATTTTTTTTTGGCAAAATCAACATCATCCTGCTGTTTCTCGTTGATCCATCTAGCGAAGCGAAAACGAAACGGATGGTCATGCGACTTCAACTCTTGAACCAATTGAACTTTGTAAGGCGTCATATCAGCAGATTTCTGGCAAAATCTTTGAGAGCAAATAAAAATTGCTATGAAAAGTTTTTCAAAAATCTGTCCTTCGGAGTCGACTTTAAACTGTAGGTCCCGCCACTCATGTATAAAATGAGCACAACGTAGGTGGTGTAAGAAGTTAGGCAGTAATCCAGACTTGAGTGTTGGAATGACTTTTCGTAATTCCTTGACGATCCAAGAAAGGCCCTAAATTTGCAAGCGACTGGGGAATAAGCGATTGTATTTATTTTGGAATACTAAGTAAGGGACTGTTGTTCTGCTGCTTATTTACTTCCATGATGCTGAGGTTCCACATGGTTAATGCTGAAATTTGGTTTCTAGTAGTTCCAACTAGTGAAGCCTATTTTATGCGAAAATAATGCCTCAACAAGGTTATTGCTTCCGCAAAAATTGGTTTAGTACCGATACGTTTTCATTTGGTCAATCAGGACTATGGGTACACATTACATGCTCAAAGTTTAAGTTGCTACCCACTTTTCAGCATTCAAATTGCTCATTACGACCTTTATATTGTTGCCAGGAATATTGCTAAGGGTTGCAAAGAGCGAACTGTACTTCTAGATTATCTCTGCATTCATATCACTTCAATGTAGCGAGTATATTCTGTACTCGGGCTTTAAATGCAGCCAGAATTATCGGCTCGCTAACATGTTGTCCAGCCCATCAAGTGCTTTTCACTGATCTGTCTAACAACAGCGCCACGCTGTAAAGGTGTGGAGGCCTTTCAGCCTGAATTCCAGACACTTGAGTACATCAAAATTTGTCTGTTTAGCTTCGGTCTTTCTCTAGTTGGTCAAATATGCCTGCTTGAGATCATGCCTGTACGTTCTAAAATCCTATTTGTGAGTGAAATTTGTTTCATTCCAAATATCGTTTCATTCTCTACGGTTTCAATAAGAAATTGGGTGTTAGTCGGCGTAGTTGGCTTATTAGACTTGAGGCCTTGGTTCAAACCCTTGGTCAGATATCTTAAACAAAACGAAGCATGAAAAATATTTCTTCGGGGACTTCCTCTCAGCGGTCTTCTGGCCAAAACTCTAAAAATAAGTAAAATTGCCATGAAAAGTTTCTCAAAAATTTGTCGTTCAGAATCGAATCCCGACCCTCATGTATAATACAACATAAGTAGTGTGAGAAGCTAGGTCATAATCCTGACTGAATAGTGATCAATTATGTATGTATATTGTATGTCAGGGCCGAAGGTTGTTAGCATAAAGTCCAAAGCATATTCGATGGGGGTAATGTATAATAAGGAGTAAGTACACCGTTCCAGTATTGGGCAGTCCCTTAAGTGGGAAATAGATTCTATGTGTAGCTGTTTATACTTGGTACAAACGCTTCGTTGTATGGATGTAAAATGCTCTTGGTTTCGATGCTTGCCTTTAAACCATACCGTCATGTAAGCTCTACCGGTAGGTGCACTATCGCCGTGTTCAAAGAACTTATTAATCTCCCTCATCAGTAAGACATTTCGGTCCCCTAGGGAGAAACATTGTTTCAAAATTAGAATCCTTACATCTATTGGAACAACTAGTTTTTAAAGCCAAAAAACTTTACAGTGTCCTTAGTCCTTTCTGAGCCTCGCTTGTTTCATATTTCAATCCGAGTACACTCTAGTCAAATTAAAACAAAAAGTCTGTAAAATGTTAGTAAAACAACACATTTTAAACGTTTTTTTAATTCAATTCAATTGAATTTAATTTCAAAATTTAATTCAATGTTCGAAATTTCTATTGGAAAGAAGAAAAAAAAGAAGAAGAAGAAAAAGGAATTAAAAATTGATTTCTAATTTGAGTTTGTTTGTTGTCTCCTCTCAGCAGATGTCTGTGTAGATGCAATAGTTTCATGCTCTCAAACTGTTTTAAAAATTTGTTTTTATTTTTTCATTCGTTTTTTTTCCTCGTGTTTCTATTTTTATTACCTAAAAAATTTTTTGGCACTTTTTTCGCAAATAATTGTTGGGTTTTTTTTGTTGCATTTTTTTTCTCATATTTATCCGTGTGCCCTGGACGGACAAGTGAGTACATGTTTAACAAGAAAAGGTCAAATTGAATTGGTCATCATCCAATAGTGAGTGGGAGCCCATATACAATTGCCCCTCTGCCACACTTCGTCATGTATTGGCATTTAAAACAGGAAACAGGGAGAGGAGATAGGAAATAAAACCAGTCGACATTGTTTGAAATTGTTTTTATTTTTATTTTTTTTTATTTTTTTAATGCACAAATGCATAAAAATGTATGCTTACTCATACATGCACACATACTTACAGAGAATACATATAGAAAAAGAACAAGAAGGTCAAGCGGTTATCAAAATGGCTACAATTTTATAATTTTAAGTGTGTTTTGTTATTGTTTTTGTAATAAAATTTTCTATATGGGGTATGTTCAGCGAGTTTGTTTTCTTTATTTTTTCTAATTCGATTACAACGATTACAACGCATTCATTAAATTCTATTTCACTTTAATGAATTTAACGCTTAAAAAAATAAAAAAATATTTCAAATTAATCACATGATTAGTTTGTTCAATTTATTTAAAAGCTTTTAAATGCAAGATCAAGAACAAATTAATAAAAATAAAAAATTATTCAATTAATGAGACTGGAATTGTTGTCTGTTTTTATCCCATATTTCTGCTATTCTTCCTTCTGCTATTAGGCTCGATAATGTGGCGCATTACCTTTGAAAGAAGAGATCTCACTTAGGCCAGAGTTTAGACCATCGATATTCAACTCCTTTCTAAAGCCAACATACATACCTATCCTGGGTACTACAACTCTTCAGTCAGGATTACGGGCCTAGCTCTTAACAGCACTTGTGTTGTGTGTGTTAATTTTATACATGAGTGTCGGGAACTAAAATTTAAAGTCAACTTTTTCTGGCAATTTTATTTCGCTCACAGAGTTTTTGCCAGCAATTTGCTGAGAGGAAGTCGCGGTAGAAATATTTCATATTTCGTTTTGTTCGAGATAATTTAGCTTATGGTTTGAATCAAGAGCTCCCATCTAATAAGCCAACACACTACTTACTAGACTACAGAAACCTTCGTCTTTTTATGACAGAAGCAGGGCACTGATACATGAGATGAAAGACAGACTTTTCCTTCTTCGAATTACCCAAGGACAGTTTCTCATGAGAATCGCTTTTGTGCGATGAAAGGCCATACGATTTAAAAACAGAAGTGAGTCGGTCCTCTTCTTCTTCATATGTGTCTAGCAGAGTTTAGAAATATTGCTAATGGCCAACAAGATTGAGTCTTCCTGTAAAATGTGTGGATAATATCCAATTTAACTGAGGCAATCGAAATACTTGTGTCCTGTAACGTGTCGGAGATTGCAAGCTGCTTACCAGCCTATGTCCCAAAACCTATATAAGAAATCATTTGAAATTACGTTCGATAAGCACTCAATTGAAGCCTCGATGTCCGATTGAATCAAGAGATTTGCAGGGAAAACCCCACCACTCAATAAACATTGCGCCGCTTTTAAAGCACCCATGACCACTGTCTGGAAGCTTAATATCAGAACCCTTAATAAATATACCCGAACCCCGAACCTGACACGTCAAATCAAGGGTCCCATTTGAAATCTCCGAGTTTTGAAACCAGATGGAATTCTGGAATCGAGTGTTTCTATGACTTCTTAAGATAGCAGCATGTTCTTGGTCCATAATCGGGTCAGTATATAACTGCCTTGAGTCTTACTACCATCAACTCGATCCTTTGCTTTAATAGAACATCAGATTTGTGCCAATTGGGTTTGACAAATAATGCCTTGGTTGCAGTGGATCAGAGTACACTGTTGATCGGGACAGCTGAATGCCTCCGTACTCTTTTCTATTAGATGACATTGGCATTTGTAATCGTCTACCGTACACCATAGGGCAAGATTGGTTTCACCATCACTCGATAGAGCCAGTAATTCAAGTTGTATGCTCTTAAATATAAATTTCTCATACAATTTGTTTACCTAGTGTCGCAATCGTACACCGTATGAGTAGGGACTATCAACTGGGTGTCGCTCGTATGAAAAACAACCTTCTGTGAAAACCCAAGTTCTAGAAAATTAACTTTTTGATAATATTCTTGTGTATTGTCTAATAAACTTTGTATTCCAAAAAGAATAGGAATTTAAAATTAAATGATCAGACCTTCCTAACTTGAAGAAAATTAAACACGTTAAAAAATCTGGCTCAATACCCTAACGGAATGCTAATTGCCTTTGAAATTTATTTTAAAAAAAAAGTTAATTTTGTTGTCAAAATCAATTTAAACTGTAATATTTCTGTTTTACATTAATTTTTAGTTTTCTGACCTTTGACCTTCTTTTTAAAAAAAGTAAAGAACATTCGAGTGCATTGCTTTGAATTTGAAAAACATGAAAACTTTATTGTAAGAAATCAAAACTAACGTTTTGAAGGA
>QOCX01005297.1:0-12307 GCA_005959815.1 Sarcophaga bullata | reverse complement strand
GACCCTCATTTATCCATACAATAAGAAATTCCCATAAGCTCACATGACGCAGTGGTTAAAATGCTTGCCTACAAATCAGCTTCAGCTTTACATTCTCAAGTAACTTAAAAGGCTTCAATTCCATTTAAACAATCTTACCAGAAAGCCCTTGCTTTCCACCCCGAAACGATTTTTCTTTTAGAGCAAAGTTGGACTCTCTGAATAAAGGTCACTTTAACATCCAACAACATAATACGGAGCTATGAGCACTGCGAGTTATGAACACATGCAGTTCAAAATAAATCTTGCTGTTGCAGCTATCTGTTGCAGAGCTCGACCAAGGATGTAAAAAAGTACGAAGCTAGAAACGTCTGTCTTTTCATGTCAAGATCAGAGCACTGCAACTGAAAGACAGTCTCTTCTTTCGTCTTAGACTCACAACGCCTGCAAAAGACTTTTGACGGAATGCCACGTCTTTCCACATGCCTACCAAAGAGACAATGACGTGTGAGAATCGTTATTCTGAGATGAATGGTCGTCTGATTTAAAAACAGAATTGAGTCGGTCTTCTTCTTATCCATGCAAGTCCAGCAGAATGTAGCAATATTGCGCGTATCCTCTTGCTGCTAACGAGATTGAGCCGTCGCCCTGTAAAACGAGTGAACAATATTTAAGTTAACTGAAGCAATTGAAGTCCTGCAACATGCTAAAGATTGCAATTTCCATATCAGATCTGGTCAGATCTTCAGTAGTGCAGTTTCTAACGATATTCCTTGGTCCCAGAACTTAGTTAATTTTTTTGGTCTGAATATTGTCCTCTCGTTTTCTAGGAAGCTCGAATCTTGTTGGACGCAAAGGGTAACCGTACACTATGCTTACTCTGCTGGACATGTCTATAGAACAAGAAGAGGAGGACTTACTAATTTTCTTAAGTCTATGGCAACTTAAGTCATGAGCACGTATTGGCGAGGTTTCTTTGAGAGGTCAAGCTGCCTTTTTTAGGCCAGAAGTTGATTGTGGCCTACGTATGAGCGACTTCCTTTAAGAGGATGCTGGCCACCTTGCCTAACCTAACCTAAGTCATACTAAAACCTAAACTTCACCTTGAGGAGCTGTATTCAAAATTTTGTTACAAAAATCGTTTACTGTGCCGAACATATTGTCACACTTGCATGCCAAAACTTCTACCGAGTAGAATATGGAACAAATAAACTGCGAAACTAAACTATTGTTGCTCACCTTCATATCAGCAACTAAACGACAAAATTTTTTATCTAAAAATGATTCAATATGTGCAACACAGGATATCAGATTCGCATGAAGCTCACACTCTTTTATTCAAGCCTTCATAAAGTGGTAGATAGTGTGACAGTGTTTTACAGCAGTTTTCTATGGACGAACTGTTTGCAGCACTTTTACTTTTTTTCTTAAAAGGATGGAGTGGAAGTCACCTGCAGTTCCTATTTTCATAATCAATAGTGTGTGTGCGTGTGTGGGTCATTTCATGGCCTGTTGCCAAATAAAAACTCATGCATTTTTATTTGGCAATTGTTGTTATTTTTGCTTGTTTTTTGCTTTTTTTTCTGGTGTTGTATGACATGTTGCCTGTCTGTGCTTGGCCTACAGTAGAGTAATGGTAGTGCTGGTGGTTGTGATGTTGATGATGACTTCGTTTCAATTTTTTTCCTTTTTATGTTGCTGGTGTAATATTGTGAAAGCGACACACATTAATTGCTGTTCATAAATCAAAAACATGCAGAATAAGGTGTGAGGTTTTTCCAAAAAATCTTTGGAGAATTTAAGAACAATTAAAGTACGGTTCTGGACCGGGAATAAGTTTCCAAAATGGAAGGGAAGATGTAGAAATAAATGCGGTAAGCTTTAGACGTCATGGCACAATTTTTTCTCCATTTTTTTTTTCAGAAAAATTTTGAATTTCGTGTTGAAATTTTATCCCAAGCGCTGCACTGTGCGCGTGCATTAATATGTTTCTGTTGTTTTGTGGCATTAGAATGAACATTTCGTTCTTTCTTTCTTTCTTCTCCTTCTATTTTCTTTTTTTTGGTTGCTTTTTGTCTGTGTTTTGGAATTTTATGTTTTTATGCTTTGCCATAACCATGGTAAATGGTATTTATGAATGTGAAATGTATGAAGTGTCTATGTACACACACACTAACTAACCATGAGTCCTGTTTGTTCTACTCGCATTGCCACATTGTTTTGAAGATTTTTTAGTTACGCTTTAGTAAAGAAGAAGAAGAAGAAAAAATGCCCTCGTCATGAATGAATGGTTAATGGGGGGGGCCATGCGGTACGTCCAAAACATACAAGCCAGTATCCGAGTGCGTTCAATATTGCGGTATTATTTGCTTTGGGACAACCACACCATGTCTTAATGACTCTGGGGTGGCTTTCGTAAGTGTATGTGTATATATTGTGTATGTGTGTTGGTATTTCACTTGGCGATTGTGGTAGTTTGGTGACATTATGTGCCAAAGTGGCATGGGTGATGGGTAATTGCCACGAGCAAAGGTAGCCACAACAAATACGGCCGCGGTAGGAATGGTATTCAGCACCTGGAGCTATCAAGTAATGAGTGCCATGTATGGCGTGCTGTGTGTAGAAAAAAAAATGTTGCTAATGATTTATGTTGCATTTATTAAATGTTTTCAACATTGTTTTTGTCTTTATAAAAATTTATTCTTTTTTCTCTTTTTCTCTTTTTCTCTTTCGTTTTTGTTTTGTTATATGAAAAGCAAAGAATTTTTATCACCCATCTCAGTCTGTTCATACGTCTGTGTTCATACGTGTGGTGGTCTGCTGCGGTATAAACTTATGCCAGGCAATTGAAAATAATCATTTTTGTTGTACAATTTAAAGGTAATTTAAGGCTGTGCAGTAAATAATTTACGATGAAAGTATAATTAAATATTTTAATTATTTATTGTTGTCCCTCTCCCCCCCTAGACACACATACATACATTTTTTTATATGAAGTTGTAGATAAAATATGAGATTTTTTGAGAGGCTTTTCTTTCTGCAAGAAATTAATTTTCAAAAATATTTTCAAAGAAATTTTTAATTGCCCCCACACACACGCATTTAAATTTAATTTTATAGAATAAAAATTATTGAAGGCGGAGGAGCTTTTATGGTAGAAATCTTTGTCAATTCCCACACAATACAATACTCTTGCTAGATCCTCGAGATTGTACAGACAAGTCACCTTGAGTTACCAAAGCAGAACTGAAAGATAGCCAAGGTTTTCTACTATTAGTCATGAATTCTGAATATCTGCCATAACTTCGTAAGATTCAAGGGAAAGTTTCCTATACATTTGGAACCATCTTCTTCAGATACTCCAACCAACCGAATCTACTCTTCTCTTATACTACAACAGAGGAGGTACTCAATTGCCTAGGGTTCTTTGGAAGTGATAAATAGGATAGGATATCTTTCAACGTTTGAATGAGAATTCAGAATGTCAATAACAATCTGATCTGGTGCAGGTTTTCCAAACTAAACTTCACTAATCTTGAGCAGTGTTCTACCACTACATAGACATGAAAACGGTTGGAATATTGAACATAAGCAGTGTCATGCTTCATAATGCTTCAGCATCGAACTGTAGATAGGACACCAGCCCTATACACACCTGCGAATCCTTTAGTGTAAAAGGAACAGTCAAACTAGTGGACAGAATTGAAAGGATCATGCCCGAAGAAGACAGAAAGACTTCCATCGGCAGGAAAGGTTATGGCATCTGTTTCTAAGACAATCATGGGATATTTTGTATTCAATATCTTCAAAAAGAAAATACATAAGGGGACAGTATTTTTGACGTTTATTTGATTTGGGTAGTCGCCGTAGTCTAGTAGTCGCCGTAGTCTAGTGGGTAGTGTGTTGGCTTATTAAACGAAAAGCCAGGGTTTGAATCCCCGGTCAAATATCAGAAACGAAATATGAAAAAATATTTTTGCGGCTTCTTCTTCTCAGCAGATTTCTGACAAAAACTCTGAGAGTCAAATAACAATGCCATGAAATGTTTCTGTCGGTCGGAGTCGACTTTGAACTGTAGGTCGTGCAACCCACGGTTAAAGTTAACACACACAACATAAGTGATATGAGAAACTAGGTGGCAAACCTGACTAAAGGGTTGTAATGAGGTTTCAGACAACGGAATCCCTTTCTGACTCCGTCTTAGGTATCGTGCGGAAGATGAGAGTTCATCACAAAAGTTTACAGTTGCTTGCGCATGCCTACATAATCGACATCATTGGGTGTACCAAACAAGATATTGCCGCTGACTTTAGAACTATGGACGGCAGTCTACCAAGATCAGTTTCACGGGAAATGAGGAATGTAGGTTTCGGACTATACCTTCGACGTTGTCAAATAATTAATTTACGTTGATTACGTCTTTAGCACCGAAAATGGTGTAGAATTAATGGAATTACGCTTGGCAATAACTGCTGCAAGGTCTCAAAATGTAATTGAATTGCGGAGACTTCTTTTGTGCAACGAAACTAATCCTTTACAAGTCCCTTAGCCTTCCTGTGTTTCTTTCAGGCACGGAAGCATGGAAGCTGTTACACACCAGTGCAGCTGCTTTGGAAGAATTCAAAAGAAAAATTCTACACAAGATGTATGTTGTTGATGCTTTCCGCATACGAAATAACCATTCCTCATACGAAAGCATTTACCCTGCAACATATCGGTGCAGCTGCTTTGGAAATATTCAAAAGAAAAAATTCTAGACAAGATCGTTGGTAAAGTTATCCGTGCTTGTCGCATCCGAACTCATACTTATTCATACGAACTCTTCAGCAATATGCAACGCATTAACATTCAACGCCTACGCTGTCTCAGCCATGCCGTGAGAATATAGAAGAGAATTTAACTGCGAAATTAATATTTAATGCGGAGTAAAGGAAGGAGAAAGCCTTATCATCGATTGATGCGACCAACTGGCAGTGAACATATAGGGTTTGAAGTTCCTGTTTATCTTAGGAAGTTTGATAGGACAGTTTGTGTTACAAACAGGGTATCAAAGCTATTCGAATATTAACGCTGAAAAGAATTGTGTTGTGTTCAGCGAAAGGAGATTATACGGGGAAACAAGGAAGAAATTTCTAAAATTCGTTTCCTTTCGTTTCGGTTTCATTGCTAGGATGGTTAATTTTGAAATCTCCTTGAAGTATATATAAAAAGTTATCGGTTATCGGTTATCGAATTGTTTTAAAATCAAACTTTTAGGAAAAAATGATCTCAAATTTTATATTCGAGGACTTAACAAAGTTTTCCAGCTGCTGAAATATAAGCGGCATTGACATGTGAAGAAAAATAGGTCACGGAGGCATTCTTTTAAACTGTTTTGGAACATTTTGTGGGCTGTAAAAAAAAATAATTTTTTTTAGTCTTTTCTTCGCAAAATTTCAATTAATTGAACTCAATTGATCAATTAAAACGCGAAGATAGAGACAAGAAAACATTTCTTTTCGTGTTTTTTTTTCCAACAAAAAAACATTTTTTTTAGTACCATTTTGGATTGATCATTATGGTACGCGGTATTGACTTCAATTACCACAGCTACTAACTACACCATACATGCCACCATTTACTGTAGACATGACTCTACATGCATCGATATGTCTCCAACCGCAGTTGTTTTATTAAAAAAATAAAAAATAAAAAAATTAAACAAAAATTGTTTAAAAGAATAAAAAAAAAAAAAATTTAAAATTAGAATTAAACGCGTGCTTGTGTGATCGGCATACAAAATTACATTGCGTCGTCTGTGATCATAAATTACAGGCGAATGACAATGTTTATCGAAACAATTTATTAAACTCACATTCAAATTCACATTCGCATTCAAATTCCGAAAATCAAAGTTCACATTCAAATGAATAACTGAAGCAGGCAATAAAAATAAAATAAAAAACGAAAACAAAATTATTAATAAATAATGTACGTACATACATACATACATACATATATACATGTGCATATATGTGTCCAATATTTAAATGTGACACAACAACAAATAAATTTTATTAAAACGATAAATCATTGTTAATGACAATATATACCACAATTGAGAGACCCCCTGAAACTGAAGCCTGAATGGACGTCCTGTCGCATTGCTGCTTTACACTAGCAAAGTGGCTAGCATTTGCAATATTTCTTTATGAAAGACATTTCTTGTAAAAGCATTGTTGCGTTAGCAATCAGGTTGCCGTAAGTACGATTGGATCCAAATATTTGATTTTTATCGACTTACAGCTGATGCGAATAAAGTGCGTTTTGATTCAGAAAAATTAATCATTTTTGAAATTTTGAGGCGTTTTTTATGTAACCTTGATGTATGAATGGGAAGCCTGGGCTATATCAAGGCAAAACTTCCGCGACAAACATTTTTGTTATCATGAAAGAATTCTAAGGCCTTATATGACTGTCAGATATTCTAAGATCTGTTAAATAAACATTTTTGTGCGTTACAAAGGCTGCTTAGGTCATTTGGCTTCAATTTGAGCAGGACTCCATAGTAGATCTTGTGTCCAACCGAAAGTGTGTTTCACTATGAAACTCAAGTCAACATCAAATGAAAGTTTGGCGAGCTGCTGAAGGCGGAAAACATTTTTTGTTATTTTTAGAGCAAAAATAAGAGGCTTGATTTCCCCCTTCTGTCCGATAGGACAATGTGAGCGATAATAAGAAGAATCAGGCAGTATAAACCCCTTGCAAAACGAGTAAAAATCAACATGCAATGCTTCCTTAAACTCCCATGACCCCACAACATACAATACATTTTGTCGCAAGACTTTTGTTTCTAGATAATGCTATATGGCAACCCTATTATTCTAGAACCTGCTCAAAATTCTTTTGCTGAGCTTGAAAAACTTGATTAATGAATTTGAAGCCGGTAATGAAAATGAAAAAACCAAATGGACAGCCCAATGCAGTTTAACTACTAAAAGTACAGGCGCATAGACTGAGGCTAATGCTCGACTTTAACAAATCAATTATTTTCGATAGACAACCTAACTTGTAATGATTTGGCATTTCCTCAGTAGACCGTAACAGACCTTTTTGGTACAACTAACTATTCATTTTCAGCACTGATTCAATTGGTCATCGAGTGTTTACATACGATATTCATAGACTATATCCTCGTTTCTAGATTGCAAGTCGGTAAGGACTTAAGCGATTGTTAATAAATTTCATGTCTTATTTAAGATTGATTATATTTAAGCCACAGTGCTGATCGGAACTGTTTAGAACTGTTATGGGGAAAATTGTTGGCAAGAACAATACGAGTAGTGTTCGGAACTGTTTAGAACTGTTAAGGGGAAAAATTGTTAGCAAGATCTTCGATTAGGTTAGGTGGCAGACTCTCCTTAAAGGGAAAATTCTGAGAAGAAGGCCATGTCATTACATACATACATTATTGGTCATTACCAGCCCTCAGAGTTAGCATATCGACTTCGCTTCTCAAATTTTATACATGAGTGGCGGTACCTACTCTCCGAGTTTTTGCCAGAAATCTGATGAGAGTAATTCGCCGAAGAATAGTTTTTCAAATTTCGTTTTGCTGGAGATGTCTGACCTGTGGTTTGAACTGTGGCTTCGCGTCTAATAAGCAAACACACTACCTACTACTAGACTACGACGACTTGTCATGGCACTACTGTTTATTTAGAGAGAGCTCAATCAAAGTTGATCGACAATAAAAAGTCGTGTTAGAAGCCTGGTGACACACCCTCTTCCATATTAGCACACTTACAGTTCAAGCCATTAGTGAATGCTTCGATTATAGCTTTCATGTACCCTAAGAAATTAATTTTTTTTCTCTCTTCTTCTTGTCAGAAATTTCATGCTTTCTAACGTTACACCATGCTACACACCCAAGGTATTAGGGTTGTCAACTTCCCCACTAATTGAATAAGTTACGCAGAGAAAAAAAGCAAAGAAAATCTGTTTGCTTAACAGATTTTCACTTCCTCTAAACTGGAATTATGCAACAAATATTATCACAGCATTTTCTTTCTAATTTCAAGAAATTTTATTGACAGTTTCCTGTCACATGTGACAGATTTAGGTGATGAAGTTAGTAGGAAACTAACAAACCACACACACACGACACAAAAAAAAATGGTCTGGTATGTGCAATATTGTGTGTATGCTGTTGCATGACCCGCAGCAATAAATTTTTTTTTTTTTGTTTAAGTTTGTAAATTATTTTGTTTTATTAGAGTGTAGTTTCTAATTTAAATTGTTTTTGTTGCTATTTGTCTACTCTGGGCAACGAATACAACACCAATTTACATTGGTGGTGCCAATGGCAAAACGAATAAGTAGATACAGTGCGATAAAAAGAAAAAAACCAGAAAAAAAAAGAGCTTGAAGTCTACAGCCTCCATAATACGACGCTGGCTCGATATGACTCCTTTTATGAAAAGCGTAAAATATTGTTGGAAAAAGACGGAACGCTGAAGCTGAATATAGAAGACAAATATAATGTTTAATAAAGAAAGAAGGAATAATAAACCAAAGTGTGTGTGTGATGTGAGCAATTATAGTTGCAGAGGCAAATAATACACTACACAACAACTCCCTACTCTCTGTACTAGCAAAAATAATATACGAGGAAGTTTATCGTAAATAAAGCCTTGGCTAGGGTATAAGAATTTAAATTGACATGAAGAGAATAGAAGTCTTCGTGTCTAGTGGTAGAGTGTTGGTTTGTTAAGACGTGAGGCTTGGTGTCGAACCCTTGCTAAGACAATCTCCAATCAAATGAATGCGAAGACATATTTCTACAGGCGACTTCCCTCTCAGCAATTTTCTGGGCAACAACCTTCTGGAGGTGATCTTAATAAAGTACGGGCCAAAAGTGATTGAAAATTTCACAAATCGCAGGACTACATAAATTATACGAAAAAGGGGCTAAGTAATCCAAATTGATGAGGTCATTACGAAGTCTTTAGAAGCGGATACAATTTTCTATTTCATTCCACCTTTCAACCTCAACTAGTTGGAATTATAATCTAGTAAAAGAATGTTGGTCGCCGGTAGTCTAGTAGGTAGTGTGTTGGCATATTAAACGAAATGGGCCAGGGTCGAATCCGCCGTCAGACTTCAAAAACGAAATATGAAAAAAATATGTTTTTTTTTTTTTTTTTTTTTTTCGGCCGACGTTCCTCTCAGCAGATTTCTGGCAAAAACTCTGAGAGTAAATAAAATTGCCATGGAAAAGCTTCTCCCAAAAAAAACTCTGTTCCGTTCGGAGTTCCGACCTTTAAAAACTGTACGTCCGCCACCTCAGTATAAATTTAAAATTAACACGCACAACATAAGTGGTGTGAGAAGCTAGGTCGTAATCCTGACTGAAGGGTTCTAATGGCCAATTATGTATGTATGTATGTAAAGAAGATGTAGGATGAACAAAATATATTCGCTGGAACTAGCGACTGGGTGATCACTAAGGGCTTCTCAGTTTTTCTCAAAGGAGAAGAACTTGCAGATGGCACTACTGAATATATAATACGCGATAACATGTTTATCTCTGGTTTAAGAAATCTTATTGCGGTTAGGGCCTTATGAAACTGTTTCCAATGTTCAATTCGCATTGGTATAGATGGCCTGAAACTGGAGGCTGGTGCTGGGAACATTTTTAAATTGGGTTGAAAATACACTTTAGACAGGAAAGTAACGGAAATGTTCTCAGGTGGAGATCTTTAGTGTACGGAGGGTACATAGAACCCTAGCTGACGTCGCCGTTTCTAAAGCAGATTTTAAAGAGGCTTTTGTAGAGAATCAAGCAGCTCCATAAGACCATGTGTGATTCGTATCTACATAAACTCTATGAGGGTCTTCTGGCCCGATCGAAATAGTTTCTGTTGTGTCTTGAGGCCCAATAATATTTGTAGGAATTTGAAGACTGTTGCGTTCTCATTCCCATGATGAGATGACTGTTAATACTGGTTATCCTGTACTGCTTATTAGGAATAAATCTGGGTGACAGAATTGAGCATCCTGGAAGGAATAAAAACTTTGTCGATAGATCGGATGATGTTGGGACTCAATATGTTGTTGAAGCAGGATATTGGATAAATCTCAGTTTATTTTAGCAGAGAATGTGCAGTGAGGGGCTTATTAGTGCTAGTCCTCCTTATTGCTACCCCGACGTGTTTATTAGAAATGGGTTAGGACGACGTAGCAGATATGTTAGAAGGATAAGTCGGATTGTTATGCGGCTAGCAATTAAATCGTTGACGGAGACCTAATATAGATCTTAAGCGGATTTATGCAAGACAAGTATAAATCGCCGTAGTCTAGGCCACGTTTTAAAGCCCAGTGCAAACATCAAAACGAAATACGAAAGAATTTTTCTTCGGCAACTTCCTCTCAGTAGATTTCTGGCAAAAGCTCTGAGAGTAAAATGAAAATTGTCATGAAAAGTTTCTCAAAAATCTATCGTCCGGAGTCCACTTTAAATTATAGGTACCGCCACTTATGTATAAAATTAACACACACAACACATGTTGTGTAAGAAACTAGGTCGTAATCCTGACTAAAGGGTTGTAATGACCAATAAAGTATGTATATTATGAAAGGGGAGATAAAGTGGAGTTAAAAGTCGAGAAAGCATTTTCTCTGTTGTTGATTATCTGGAGCTGAAAAAAACTGTAAAGTTTTCTGATCCTACTGCTGTTCTGTTTATTATCCTTCCCTCTCTCTATCTTGCTTTCAACCTTCCTTCCATTTTTCTAGTACAAATACGATTTATCCTATGACTTCCTAGTATATTGTATTGGCTATTATGGACATACATGTCCTCAAACCTACGTCCCGAATACAACTTTTAATATCATCGGTAGATGCTCTATTACTGAAAGTCAGGCCGCTGCCAAGATAACAAACTACGAGTATATTCTGTTGTTCTGACCACTTAGCGTGCAAGATCTATGTTTAAGGCATTTATTCTAATCTCTCTACTATTACCGAAATTACTCCTTGGTTGTGGTGCAACCACTTCAAGTTGAAGGAAAGAATAAAGTTCCATTAGCCTAATTATCACAGATGAAAGAGTAAAAGTTTAGGATGCGATGGAGACTGTGATGTGAAGAAAAATCAAATTTTTGTTTGCTAAGCGACTCTTTAACTCAAGTTCTTATGAAAATTTTTTAGAGGCAGTTTTTCAAATACGTTCTAATTTTTTAACGTAAATTTATGTATCGTTGTTATGTCATTATTATGACACCAGTATATATTATACGGGTGATTTTTGATAAAATTTAAAATTGTATACGAGTAATGGCAAGTAGGCTCAGTTAATCTGGGCGTTCAACTATTAAAAGTAAGACAAAGATATAAACAATTGATTTATTCAAATAAACAAACAAAAAAAAAAAATAAATAAATAAATTTAAATTATGGAAACTAGAGTTGCCAAATGACAAAGAATTGTCACATTCAATAAAATGCCAATTTCTTGTTATTTGAACGTTTTAATTTCTGCCTTGATTAGATCACTTCTTTTAAAAGTCTTTACAGTAGTAGCTACAAAGACGTTTGCTGAATCGTTTGAATCCGATGATCGTGTTACAATAATGCGGATGTTGGTAACCCTTTAATGCAATTAGTTGCCATTATAACTGCACTTTAATGTTACCAATTTGTGTTTGTTGTTAAAGTGCGTTTTGCTTGCTTGCAATTGCGCCATCTTGTAAATAATCGAATAACAAGTGATGCCAACGCAATTTGTACACAATACGGGCATAGAAAAAAAAACTGCGATAAAAAAGGTCAGAGAACTTTAATAGAGACAAGACAAGAGACAAAACAAAAAATTATAGACACCATTGTCAGAAAATAAATAATTTATGATGCCAATACCAAAATGAAAAGACCAACAAATTGTTAAAACTAAAGGAATGAAAACTAATAATTAATTGCAAGCATTTAATAGTTTTAAATAAAAAGGAAATCATTTATCATTTTCAAAACGAAGAAAAAAAGGAAAAAAAGAAAACAAACGATATTGAAAAACTAAAAAAATTTGTTGTTTCCTTGAGACCAAAAATGAAAATCGAAAACTAAATTTTTTTTAATTTTAATTTTCATGAGTGTAATGAATGAGTGTAATGAATGAATGTATGAATGTATGGTTGGGTGTTTTTCCATTTTTTTCCAACAACAGGTTGCATTATTATTTGCCACTTCATTATTATTGAAGCAAACTTACAAATATTTTTACCACTCACTTTTAGGCCTTAATGGCAAAACAACAACAACAACAAATACAATCATTTTGTTTTTTTTT
>QOCX01005295.1:0-13066 GCA_005959815.1 Sarcophaga bullata | reverse complement strand
TACTGATATGTCATCTGTAACTCTTGACATTCATACATATTTTGCAAGCGTAAAAAGTAGCATTCAAGTTCATTCGCATGCTAGAAAGGGTCCAAGAAATACTTCACTCCATCATATCTTATTACTATTTACACGACTTAATACATCCGACCGCGAATGAGTCTATTTTGATCGCATACAGGAAAGAGGAAAGGTTCTCATTAATGATGGTAGGCTATCCAATTCTATTGATTCACTGGAGCATCCTTGCAATGTGACTTGTATTTCACTGTTTTCTATCAGTACTACAAAGGATTCTGCACTGCTGAAATAAGAGGACTTGCTCCTGAGAGGACTTGCTGAGTAAATCGTTTTGATCTTTACTGTACGAATTTCTCTGATATATGTACATACACTGCTTATGATTTCATGTTTTTTTTTTTTGTTTCACTATATGTTTGAGGCAATTTTATATTTACTTTCCTACTTTGCATTATGATAACAAAACCAGGAAACTTGAAAGAAAACTGCACTCAACAAAGCAAATATTTTTTATGTCTTTTGAATGCTGAATGCATTTCAATATGATCTGCATCCTTCCTTACTGTCTAACATTAAACTTTCAACAGAAAAATATAAAATCGACTGCAACAAGTTTTTATAGAAAAAAAAAATACTCCCACAAGTCTAAACTCGTCGAAATGTGAAAGAAATTTAAAAAAACATCTTAAAACAATTAAACTTTGTTTAAGTGCGGTCTACACTCATCTCTTAAGACTTAAGAAAATAATAAAACGAATATAAAAAAAATCACAGCATAGCAGCTGTGTTAGACGAAGAAAAGGAAAAAAACATTAAAAGCACAGAGACAGAGAGGCAAGGAGAGAGAGAGAGAGAGAGAGAATAAGAAACTTTTGACTTAAACTCGCTTAAAAGTTAAGGAATTAAAAGAAGAAAAAAAAACGATTCTAAGCTCTGAAAAGTAGTTTGTCGACAGTGACAGGGACAACAAATGATGCAACTGCCACAAAAATAAATGCAGCAACCAAAAACAAAAAAAAATTCTTCGACAATAAAATACACTTTCATATAAAATTGACGCATTTGTCAGTCAAATCTGTTAAAGCTAAAACACCCACCAGACAGCCACCCACCCGCTACACAATGACAAGAGGGAAGAAACTTACAATCTCAGAGAGCATTAAAAAAAAACCACTTGACAAAAATAAAAGGGGTTTTTCTAAAGACGTTTCCCTTTCTTCGTTTTAGTCTCTGAAGACATGTAAATGACTAAAAACAATTGTCACTTGCTGTTGAAAGACAACAACAATAACAACAATAACAATGCCTGCAATAATATGACATTAAGGAAAATGGCAATTTTAGTAGACAAGAAAAATAGTTTCTGAAAACTGTCTGTCTGTCTACTGCCAGCAACCCCGAAATGCTCAGACGACAGGCAGGAGGCACAGCAAAAAACAAAAGAAAAAAAAAACAATTTGAAAAGCTAAACTTTTTCTAAAGTGAACTTTGGTAAGAAAATTAAAATTAAAATTGAAACTTTTAACTTGAAAACAAACAACAACAACATCAACAACAACATTAAAAAAACAAATTCTATTAGGAAAAACATTCGTAATTATAAGATAAAATAATAATAAGTCTGCAAAAGTTTTACAAAACCAAACAAATAAAACAAAAACAAAAACAAAAACAGAAACAATAAAATTAAAATTATAAAAAGAAAAGAACAAAAGCAAAATTGTAACAAATGAAATTATGAAAGAACTAACAAACAACACTGGTAAACAAAATCTTAACTTTCCGTCATGCAACACGTACTTCGAAAGGTGTTTGTCACAAGACAAACAAAACAAACAAACAAACAAACAACAGAACGTCTATTAGCCAAAAATATCCCAGCAAAGTGTAGAAACTGACAACAACTACTACATTCAGTAATTCATAAATTAAAGAGCAGCTGATATAATATACCAGAGTAATCATAACGTGACCTCGTAGCACAAGAAATTCACCAGATTTTCAAACAGATATCGATGAATAAAACAATACAATGGTAGGTCAGCAACGCTGTAAGAAGAAGAAGAAGGTTTAGGAACACATAGCCCGGCATACGTCACTGGCAAAAAAAACTCTGAGAGTAAAATAAAATTGCCATGAAATGTTTCTCAAAAATCTGTCATTCGGAATCGATTTTAAATTAGAGGTCCTGCCACTCAGATATAAAATTAACGTGCACTGCATAAGGGGTGTGAGATCGTAATCCTGACTGAAGGGTTTCAATAGCCCATTATTTAGGTTGTATGTAGATAAATATGTAAGCCTGACAATTACGAATCAAGTAGTTGGTACTACATACGTATATAAACATGCATAAATTTTCCTATCACTCTTATAGTACTACTGCACAGCTTTCTTATAAAAATAAACATTGAAATTTTCCTTGTTCTTTAGTGTTAACCATACTCTTAACACGTATTTTGTATCCATTATTTCAACAATTAGTGTCTCTGACAACATGTTCATAAAAAATTGTTTAGCTACGCAGACATCTAACCTGCACAAGGTACTCGCTTAGTAACCTGCTGTTTATTGTCATATCCTAAAACTTCTACATACCCAATCCAATTCCATCTGCATTGCATTTGGTATCCTTAAAAACCAACCAGTGCTCAAAATAAACTCTATCCGAGTCGACTGTGACACTTTTGCTAGACTCCACATTCCTGAGAATTAGCTGCACCCAATTAAAATAGAAATTAAAATAGAATATATTATACTACAATAGTAATAATTCGACATACATTCAGTAATACAGTATCCAGTAATTACGCATGTAGGTAGCCTGATTGAATTTCTGGCAAGAGCTAAAAAGAGCTCTAGTTCGTACCAAAGCTAGTAAGGACCATAGAGTCATAGAAAGGCCAAAGATTCTTTGAACATATAATAGAATCTACCGTCCTAGTAGAATCTAACTACACTCCTATAGAGCCAAAGTTGAAAGTTAATAGAAACATAACAAACAAATATAAACACAAACGAATATGAACACATTTAATAACAAACATAAATTGATTTCCTTAATTTATAATAAATTTTCTGTTATTGAATTAATTGCGTCTACAAAACCTAAATATTGCGACGGAAAAAATATCATTCGTCTCCTCTCATCATCAAAAGACTTTGCAGTAGTAAAATGAAAAAAGAATTGTTTCAGGATATGTGTACATACATGCACGTACACGTCCCATACAAAAATAAATTGTTGCAAAATTAATTTTTCGATTGTTCCACGAATCTCAAGGATAGTAGTATGTATTGAAAATAATTTTTTTATGATTCACTTACAATTTCTAAGGATTTCTTTAATTTGCCAAACAGGGCCGACCAAATTTTATCACGTGTAAAGGCGCTCTTATAGCCTTGCAGAATATCAATGAGTTCAAGGAAAACCTTGCGACCATGATTATCCTTGGGAGGACCATCTACTAACAATAACAATGTGGGATTTGTTAATATGACCAGCAGACGTATGAGTACATCGGCATATTCATCATCGTCCACATAATCAGGCAACATGTACACCAAATCCGTTTGCAAGACTTTGGCGGACCCAAATGGCGACGATACTCATGATTATCCAAATCACGACGTAAAATCCAAATGAGATGCTAAAAGGAAACAAAAGAGAAACGAAAAAAAGGAATATAAGGAAACGTTTGGCATTTTAATGGAAAAATGGAAAATCAATCAAGGCCAAGTAATTGGACAAAAAGGTGAAGCAATTGGGAATGGTAATTTACCTTTAAACCTTGTATGGCATCTGGCTCAGCTTGATAGCGTTGACCGTCCGAATAACCTAAAGCGGCACAAGTGGCATCGATATCAGCCAATAACAACGACATATTCCAACCGAAACCGACGCGTTAACAACCGGCACTAGACTCGAAAATTAATTAAGAAAACGTACGCACGCACTCACACTTTAAAACAAATTAATTACTTTTCACATAAAATTAACCGATTGAAACACTTTTTCTTTTAATTCACTTTTTTCCACGACAAATTCGTTTTAAAAAAAACTTTTATGTTAGAATTTCGTCACAAGCAAATTTTTTCGATGTCTACAGCGCGAATTTATAAATAAAACTTCCGTACAAAAACAACAATGTGCAGATGTCAAATGTTTAAGCGCCAAATTTTGTTTGATAATAGGAACAGCTGTTGCGAAGACAGCTGTTGCTTCAAATGAATGCTTTAGCTTTTGTAACTCTGACCGGTTGTTGTCTGAAATATGGCACATTATCGATCATTAAGTGCTGCCAAGTTATATGCTTGGAATAGTGGTAAACTAATGTTGCCAGATTCGTAATTGATGAACATCAGGCAAAAACGTTATCGTATAAAGATTTTTCACAGTTTTTGAAAAAAATTTCAAATTTAAATGAAAAATCTTTAAAAAAAAATAAACAAAATTACAAAGTTACTAATGAATACGGTTGTTTTGTAAATTAATTAATAACTAATTATACAACATATGTATATAAGAGAGAGCATTTAGAGCACATTTTTTAATACTGCAGGTAGCTTTTGTAGTACAAAATTTCAACGATTGTTTATGCAAAAAGCCTTTTTGGCATTTTAGTTCATATTCAATATTTAAAACAATATTTAGAACATTCATAGGTTTTTCTACCGTATACATAAATACAAAAATTGAAACGAATTTTATAAACAATTCAACTTTCAGTGAGCGTTAATTGTACTTTAATGTTGAATGTGAAATTACAGTATTAGGAATTGTTTGTGGCCGGTAGGCTGACCCACTGAGTGTGTTTATGTCACTACCGTGCAAACCACCACTTTAATACTTTCTATCTCTGAACGATGTTACCCTGTTTTTTGTAAATAAAACAATGCTTTATTCATGTTTTGGCGTCGAAAGAAAACTTTAAACAACATGCCACAGCATTTGTTCATTTTGCGGTCGTATTCTGATCTAGAATTAAGTTTTAATTTAACATATGAAGTTGAAAGCTCCATTTAGAATAATAACTGTAAGGCACGACGTTTTAAAATAAATTTAGTTATGCTGTTGAATAAAGACAGTTTTAATTTGCCTCCATCAGCCTTAGTTCAGAAACTGCCTTTAAAATATCTGCAAGATTTAAATGTAATTCTGAATTTATCATAAAAAAAATTCAAATTAATTTTACTGTTTTCTGAAGGTTTTAAATAGATTTGTGTTAAATCTGCAGCTATTTTAAGCAGATGATTTTCTCTTCCTTATGGAGCCATTAAAATACTTTAAAAAAGTCTTAAAGAAGACAAAAATCCTTCCATAAAATAGAAAATCCCTTAGTTTTATTAAATTTATCCCCCACATAGTACTTATAATAGAAAATTCCTTAAGATTGCCAGTGTGCATTTACAATATCCCCAGTGATGTAAAAATTTTAGAACATCGTTCAATTTATATTTACACAGCTCGTCTGTACTTGATTTAAATTGAAAATTTGTTACAATTTAAATTTTATGATCCTAAAAAAATGTTCATTTAATTTCAAAATCACATACATCCATACGTACAGAGACTGCCGCATCCTTCTTTCATTTAATAAAATCGTTTCGATTTTATGTACATGCGTGAATGAATGAACATTTGAAATATTTTTTACAACAGTTAAGTATTGCAGAGTACTAAATTTCGGTACAATAAATTTTCACAAAAAGGTAAACGAAATTTCGGCGTTATTTTGAAAGTTGGTGGTCCTTTAAACTGTCTTTTGCTCCTACATATTCAGTTTTTTTTCTGTTTTTATAACATCCAGTTGTAAATAAAACAAAAAGTTTGAAACTGTAGATTTACGAGTATAAATTAGAAAAAAGGATCTTTCCTAGAAGCTATTTTGCTATACAAGTTTTTTATAACGGCAAAAAATATATAGAAAACGGTCAACACTGTGGCAACTTTGTTTTATGCTGTAAAATAGAAGAGTTTCAATAATTCTTAGAATTTCCAATAAAATTTTACATGTCATTATAGTTTATTTAAGAGATTTTATTGTAAAATTTTATTTAAAGTTAAACTTGTAATAAAATAAATTATTTAAATTGATAAAGAAAAAGAAAGAAAATATTAAATTTATTTGTACGTATTTTTATTGTTTTTGCAATTTTTATGGTTGGTTGGAGATGATTTAAGAAAATAAAACTAAAATAACAGAAGATAAAAAGTTAAGTGTTCATTAAATATTTGCAAATTAGTTTGATAAGACAAAACAAGACTAAAATATGCCTTCAAGGGATATTAAAGGGAGTAGCATTGCAGCAATGCAATTTTACCTAAATGGTAATGCCTTTGGCAATGCAAGAAGTGTTCATCAAAAAGAGTCCCAGCCATAAACAAATGAAGATAATCTGGCAAAGACCATTTATAATGCGGGTCTCTGAAACTTTACAGACGAGGGGAACGTACTGCAACATACTCCTATCAGCATGAGGAAGCCAGATGTTAGCACATGATATTCTTTGGGATGAACAAGAGGGGGTTAAGCTAAAAAACCCTGGAGAAATAAAATCATTCAAACAAAAGTGAAGGCAGTGAAACCCGGAAAGCATCAAAAGATATTACCAGCAAACCGTGCAAGATGGTGTAATTATATGCTCTCAGGGTTTTCTAATATTTTCCGGTATTAAGCTTTCGACACTTTTGCATCCGTTAGTCTAGTTATAATATAACTTTGAACCGCAAACGTAATGGCCTTCTTTAAACACTACAGATTTTTAGCGTGTCATCCAATATAAACGGGACAGTTACTGCATGTTCTTCCATAACGTACACTTTAGCATATTTCTTCCTCCACTGCCAATATTATTAGTTTATGACGCAAGTAATTACACGCTGTGATCTTTGCTGTAAGATTCTTATAGCCATTCATTGTAATNTTCATAAATAGGCCACCAATGTCAAAACAAGTAAATTTATATTGATAGATGACCTTTCCGTACATTTGCGATTTACGAATTCAATCATTTTGATGATTCTTTAAATTCTAGCCATTCATATCAAGTTACGTTAAAAGTACATTAAAAATTTACCCTTCTTTACGTTTGCACAATAGTATGTAAGTACAGTGGAATTGCTGCTGTTGCAGTAAATAAAATAAAAGCGCACAATTTAACTAAGCGTTGTTACTTCTTGATATGGGTACGTAATACGTACGTATATACATATATATGTACGTAAGTAAGCACCACTCAAGTAATGCAAAGACCTTTATTTATTTCTCAAGGACTTTATTGTTTTGTTTGTTTTCTCTCCAATTCTACTTTTCTCTGCGTTGTTTTTCATGTTCTTCTGGTTCTTTTTCATGTAGTTGCTGTTGTTGCTGTTGTTTTCTTTTTCGTTTTCACTGTTGCTTAACTTCACTTTATTTGAGTTAATGTACGGGAATATTATTATTATTGTCGTCGTCGTTGTTGTTTTCAAGTCAAACGGAATTTTATTAAATTTTTACGCATAAAAACCAACCAACAAAACAAAAAATAAATAAACCGGAGAAAACAAGTTAAACCTACCAACTTGGGGTATATAAATTCGTAGTTTTTACCCTGAAAGTAATTTGTGTGCAACGTATAAGGACTTACAAAACCCCTGGTGTTTGTTTTCCTTTTTTTTTTGTGTAAAACATTATAGAAATAAAAAAAAAATATGATGAATTACAAAAAGATGAAATGAAAGTTTTGTTTTCGTATTTATTCTACATTTTAAATGTCGGGTTTTTCTTCAGTGCTGCTCCTCTATTTGCCGTTGTATTGCTGTTGGTATTTTTTGTGTTTGTTTTTGGATCCCCTCTTGGAATGTGAGCAGTAAACAAGAACATTTGAAGGTAAGTCTGTATTAAAATGGTGCAATTCAGTAGAATTTAAAAATTTAACTAAAAAATCTGAAATGAAAACAATGTTTAGCAAATTTTCGAAGGTCTGCTAGAAGACCGTCGTATTTGCAATACAATATTCATTTTAATGTACTAATATGGATGGATGTTTCTATATTTATTTCTTATTCATTGTTATTTGGTCCATATTTAGTTTTTTTTCTTTTCTACGAGAATCCAGTGTTGCCGGACTGTATATTTTTATTTTCTTTTTATTTCTTTACTTTGTTTTAGTTGTGTTAATTAAGTTTTTCCATTATAGGATTGTCATCTGTCGTTGCTTAGAAACAAGGTTCTTTGTTTGTTTTTCTGTTAAAAGATTTTTACCACCTTTTTCCGAGTTGTTAATACCTGTCCTTCTTAAGACAATCGTGCTGACGTTATCCTCTCTGCACGGGCAGCATATGGATGGAGGGTTTGAAACCTTTTCAACCTGTGATAATAACTTTTGTCCGCGGATCTTTAGTCAGGATTACTGTCCAGGTGCTACTTCGCAAATATTATGCATTACTGATGAAACATACAATTACATTGTATGACAAACTAAAGTTTTAAAAATTTTTCATTTCAATTAGCTTCAGGGTTTCTGCCAAAAAACTAATTTGAGCGGAGCTGTCGTCTAGAAAGCCCATACACTACCCTATAGATTACGGTCAACCTAGACTGGCAATCTATAGTTTTGAAAAGTTTTTCGTTGCAGTTAGTTACTCTCAGGGTTTCCGATAAAAGACTGCTTTGAGCGGAGCTGTCGTCTAGAAAGCCCATACACTACCCTCTAGATTATAGTCAACCTAGAGTGGAGTCTACTAGTTAATTTTGTACAGAAGCGGCTAATTTTTTTGAGAAACTTTACATGTCAATTTTATTTATTCTCAGATTTTTTGCCAGAAATCTGCTGAAGGGAAGTCGCAGAGACAATATATTCTTTTTTTTTTTTGTTTCTTGAAGATGTATAACCTGAGGTTTGAAATGTGGCCTCTCGTTTAATAATATAGATAGAGTTTTTGCCTGATGTTGAGAGGAAGTCGCCGCTGAGAGGAAGTCGCCGAAGGAGTATTTTTTCATATTTTGTTTTGCTGCAGATGTCTGACCTGTAGTTTGAACCTCGAAGAAGCCAACATACTTCTTTATATTGATTGCTATTTATTGTTATTAAATAAATCCTTAAAGAGAAATAATGTGCAGGGACTCGGGGTCAGAGACTATTTTCAAATGTAAAACTATGATTGACAATGACTTCAGGTTTGGCAGGGTAGTCGTTATGTGGGTATCTAGGCATCAAGTGATGGCTAATAGAACCTAGAGTACATAACATAAATTTAGGCAACCCAATGCCTTTTAATGGATTTTAAAGTGGGTTGAATTAGGAAGTTAAAGAAAAATCGTGAATATATTAAAATTGAAAAAATAGATTTGAGTATCCTTATGGAACTTTCCGCTTTATACGTATGACTAAAAAACATTTTTTTATGCTTTGGAAATTTGTATAGATTGTGGTGAGCACACAACAAGGTGATTAGATGGCTTATGTGTATGACGATGAGTAGACATTGAAAGTTAAAGTTGATCTCTTCTTTTTCAACCTATCTATCAAGGTTCTTAAATAAAATATATTCCATAAGAACCATTTTAGCACAGAAACTTGAGTTTCCACCAATTCTTTCTATATATCACTGTTCGTATGTAAAATATCTAATCGGTAGAAACCTATTTTTTAACACTTTACCTTGGTACCAACATAATGTATTACTTGAGCATGAACCATGTTTTAAGTAGCTAACCTTTTAAATCCTTATCAATTCTCCCGGATGAATGGATGTCCAAAGAGCTTCATTATTATAATGTGTCAGATCCGTATTAAATACTGACATGGTTTTGAATAAAAACAAAAACAAAAACATAGAGATAAAAGTAATCAAACGACAAGATAAATATTTTTCCGTTTATTTTAGTTTTTATTTTGGAAACCATTGACTATGAACCTTAGTCGGCTTAGTAAATCCACCCAAGTTAAATATCCTGCTGATAAAACTTAAGTTTATTACACATTTATATTGTAAATAAAGCCAACACTTGTAAACACTTGCACACATTGCCATACATACTCTTGCTCCTGACATAAGGACAAAGTTCCTGAATTTCGACAAAGAAACTTATGCATACGATAAGTTTTTTTTTCTTTTCATATATCTTATGTATGTACATTAATATGTACATTAATATGTGCATACATATACATATAAAGTGTAATTGTGTTTGAATTTACATGTATATACATACAGATTTATATTTGGTTGAACGTTGTGCGAGTATATCACTTTGGCAAATAAATTTATTATTAAGATACATAGAGACCAGCTGTGAAGTTAATTATAATTATAATGGTGCTGATAGTTTATGCTTGTGTATGTGTGCATATTTATTTAATAAATCAGCTAGATTGTAGTGGTAAAGTCGGTTTTTTTTATATCGTTGGTAACAGAAATTTAAATTAAAATTTTACAGGCTTAAAAGTGTTCTGAAGTATGCATCGTAGTCTAGTAAGTAGTGTGTTGATTTATTAGACGTGAGGCCACGGTTCAAACTTCGAGTCAGATATCTCCAACAAAACGAAATATGAAAAAATATTTCTCCAACGACTTCCTCTCAGCAGATTTCCGGCAAGAACTCTGAGAGTAAATAGAATTGCCATGTAGAAGACTGAAGGTGTGTAACGACAAACTAAAGCAACGTTGTGGTATTTTTCTGATATTTTTTTTCTCGATTTTGAACTTTTTGTTTCAGGGGGTCGAAATTTTTTAAGTGTTAAGTCTTAGGTGTTAAGTTTGGCTCAAAAAATGTATACCATCAATTAGGCTTGGGTGATGTGTTTAAAATCCGCTGTCTTTTGCATTGTAAAAGAGTTTTATGCATTGAATTAGCGTTACTGTATGACGTATAGTAGATATATATCTCTGCGCACTGCAGTCCCCGATATATAAAATAATTTTGTATCAACAATACATTCCTTCAAACATTGCCCTAGTCTTTGAAAGTAATAACAAATTGCCTGAGATATAATTGTAGTGTGGTTTTGTAACAAAAACTTGAACACAAGCAGTGATCAGTAAGCAATGAAATGTTTTTTTTTCTTTACCTAACTTTTATCCTTCATAGTTAATCCACACCTAAATAATACAGCTGCATTAACGTTATGAGTCAAATTACTAAACAATGCTCACGTAACGCTATTTTTATTTAAAATTTAATTGGTATTATCGGTTGTTATTGCATTAGAGTTGCCTATAGATTGGTGTACCCGCTTATTGATTTTATTTAGTATCCCATTAGTTCGTTTATGCACGGTAGAGCTGTCATAAAGTTCTTCTTTTATTTGATTTTGGATTTTAGTTACATTATTCAAGATTTTCCAACTAAGCAGGTGATTGGTGTAGCATAAGGAATCATATATAATGTCAGACAAACAATCGGACGATCACAAACATCCAGAGTCTTTGGTGGGAATCGAACCCACGGCATAGGCAGTTGAAGGTTAGAATACTATCAACTAGGTGATCGTCATTAAAAAAAAATTTTACGCGCACTACCCTTTCTTTCAGTTCTGTTTTAAACTATATTTCTGCATGAATAACGGACATCTATTGAGTGTTAATCAAAAACAAAAAAAAGTCAGGTACTAGAATGGTACTGTTGTTGATACTGCTTTTGCTATCTGACGTTTCCCAGAATAATGCTCTTTTGTAAAATGTTTTATGATATTGTATTGGATAAAGTGGTGAGGAGCATTGCCCATAGAGTTCTATGCTTTCTCAAGAAGATCCCATGCTTAATATTCCGTTGATGTTATCTCTTTTAGGCGTTTTCGTGAAATTTTAACTTAAATAATTTTTTTTAAAGGTGAGTTCACCCAACGACACTGCCATCCTTCAGCCCTTAATTCCACTGAACATATCAAACCCTTCTAACTTTAAACATATGTATGTTAGGCACCTAGCGTAATATACGAAAAAAAAGTCAACTGCAAGGAATCAGCGTTAAAAGCCAATTACCATCAGTGTAATACGTATTAATAAGCACTGTCAACGTAGTTTAGGAATATTTGAAGCAAAAAAATTCTTTTGATATCAGTTTGTATTGACAATAACTGACTAACTAAAACAGTTTCACGGTGGTAAGGATCCGACTACTGGCTTCGTTTTAATGAAAACATATTGTTCTTTGTAATGTGGCCACATTTTTTTTTAAAAATATTACTGAAAGTAAATATAATTTTTCTTTCTTTTCGTTTGCCTATCACTGATACGATTCCGTTAAATTGTATATTTTTGCTTGTGAAATTTTTGTGGACCTTTGTGTCCATTATTAATTACTGTGTGGGCACAAGAAGCCACCACAATTACTTACCAAACACTGCCAGCCAGCAAGCCAACAATTGTTGTGTCCCTGATGTATACGCAGTTTGTTTTCATTGTTGGCATGAATTATTCATTCATTTTACAACAAAAATTACAACAAAAAAATCTAAAATAAAAAGAAGAAGAATTACGTTAATTAGTCATTAATTTAATTGTGCTTCTAAAGGCAAATTAATTATTATGATAATGATAATAACGATACTAATGGTAATGGCAATGGCGATGGCGATGGCCATTGAAGAAGAAGTGCTACTACGACTGGTGGTACTAGCAACAAGCAACAGTGTTGACTATTTAATTACTGTGATAATGTAAAATCATATTCGCTTTGATCTCATGTTAATGTATCAGCAATTTAATCAATGCCAGAAAGAAAATATTCATGAATTTCTAGAAAATCTTAATTTCATTACCAAGAAGCCCTTAAACACAATGGCTAACTAATATATTCAAAATATTAAATGTATTGGAGAAAATAATTCAAGATTTTAATATTTTAATAATTCAGTGTAACATTATGTTATACGATGGACAGACAGATGGACAGACAAAACATGTGGCAATTTTTGGAATTTTGGTATTTTCTAATCCAGTAAATAAAATTTAAATTTATATGCTAAATATTGGAGTTACACTGATGTAAACAATTGTTCGTACACCAAACAGTTCGTATTACAATTTCCCGCAAACTTTTACCATTCATTGTGCATT